>SMMW01000207.1:7500-237500 GCA_004794655.1 Marisa cornuarietis
AGTCAGCCATTGCAACTCAAGCCCAACAAAGTAAGCCTTCACATTCGTTTTTATTCAACGGGTGAGGGGAGAGTAGTTGTCACCAGACAGACAGACAGACTGACAGACTGACTGTTCACGCGTATCCTCCCCTCCTGCAGCTCTAGTGTTCACGCTTGGCGGGTTATTATGACAGATGATTCACAGTCCCTGATACTGACGATAAACATCACAAGACAAGGAGACCATCAGTACCGGCATGTTGATGATGACAGTGGCTAAAGCTCTCCATCTCCCCTTCCTCCTCCCCCTCCCCCTCTCAACTTGTCAAACCTGTGGTCCCTAGCCAGCCAGACTTTCTTGTCTATGTCTGAGCGTGTTTGTACATAATACTCCACGATACTCCACATCCACGATACTCCACATTACTCCACAATACTTCACATCCACAACACTCCACATTACTCCACAATACCCCACAATACTCCAAGGGTCGGGCGGCTGGCTGGGTGAGAGCGGCATGAAGAAGACACAGTGTAGATGTCAGTTTGTGTTTCTTGTCTTTGTACTGAGTTTCCTGACAGAAAGCATCTTCTAGATTCCTCTTGATTGTGTTACAGTTGACAGTGTCGTTGTTGTCACGGCCCCTAAGGGTCAGCACATTGTCAGCATATTGTCTGCCAGATAAATGTTCAGTTTCTCGTCTTCTGGTGAGGTGCCAGTGTGATGGCACCTTGCTGTAAGATGCAGACATCTTTAATGTCGTCCTTGAGAGGAGGTAGATTTTGGCTGCCCAGCTGCTCACCTGCTCACCTGCATAGCGCATTCTCTTACCTGGCACAGCCACCGTTTCCAGGTCCAGCCGGTATGCAGTTAAGCTCAGTGATTATGGCGCACTGCACGCATTGGGATTACACCCAGCACAGGTGCTTGCCTACAGTCTCATGGGTGGGTGCGCCTGGTACCCTGCACAGCACGGAGGTGTCTGTGATGTCGCCAACTATAGGGAGGATAAGCTACCAGAACTCGCTTCCTCCTTGTGTGTCTTGTACAGTGAGCAGCAGTTAGATGCTGTGGATATACTTTATGTGCGTTACAGTCACATACCCCAAACATTGACACCAAGTATTTATGTACCCGTTTGGTGCTGGCAACTGACAACAGTCAGTAGGCGACCTTTGTGACACCAGCTGCTGACACAACATTAGTCAGCAAGAAGCCCCCAGTGTAGTGAGATAGTATACGTCACTGCTCTCTCAACTACTATGATATAGGTGTAGTGTGATAGTATACGTCACTGCTCACTCACTCAACTACTATGATATAGGTGTAGTGAGATAGTATACGTCACTGCTCACTCACTCAACTACTATGATATAGGTGTAGTGTGATAGTATACGTCACTGCTCACTCAACTACTATGATATAGGTGTAGTGTGATAGTATACGTCACTGCTCACTCACTCAACTACTATGATATAGGTGTAGTGTGATAGTATACGTCACTGCTCACTCACTCAACTACTATGATATAGGTGTAGTGAGATAGTATACGTCACTGCTCACTCACTCAACTACTATGATATAGGTGTAGTGTGATAGTATACGTCACTGCTCACTCAACTACTATGATATAGGTGTAGTGTGATAGTATACGTCACTGCTCACTCACTCAACTACTATGATATAGGTGTAGTGTGATAGTATACGTCACTGCTCACTCACTCAACTACTATGATATAGGTGTAGTGAGATAGTATACGTCACTGCTCACTCACTCAACTACTATGATATAGGTGTAGTGAGATAGTATACGTCACTGCTCACTCACTCAACTACTATGATATAGGTGTAGTGAGATAGTATACGTCACTGCTCACTCACTCAACTACTATGATATAGGTGTAGTGAGATAGTATACGTCACTGCTCACTCACTCAACTACTATGATATAGGTGTAGTGAGATAGTATACGTCACTGCTCACTCACTCAACTACTATGATTTATGTTTTATGTTTTACTACTCGCCCAGCTATGATGATTGAGGCACAGTGTGATAGTTTATGTCACTGCTTGCTCAGCTATGATGATTGAGGCACAGTGTGATAGTTTTACTACTCGCTCAGCTATGATGATTGAGGCACAGTGTGATAGTTTGCATCACTGCTCGCCCACCTATGATGATTGAGGCACAGTGTGATAGTTTGTGTCACTGCTTGCTCAGCTTATGGTAATTGAGGCACAGTGTGATAGTTTTACTACTCGCTCAGCTATGATGATTGAGGCACAGTGTGATAGTTTTACTACTCGCTCAGCTATGATGATTGAGGCACAGTGTGATAGTTTACATCACTACTCGCTCAGCTTATGGTAATTGAGGCACAGTGTGATAGTTTTACTACTCGCTCAGCTATGATGATTGAGGCACAGTGTGATAGTTTACTACTCGCTCAGTTATGATGATTGAGGCACAGTGTGATAGTTTACTACTCGCTCAGCTATGATGATTGAGGCACAGTGTGATAGTTTACGTCACTGCTCGCTCAGCTATGATGATTGAGGCACAGTGTGATAGTTTGCGTCACTGCTCGCTCAGCTATGATGATTGAGGCACAGTGTGATAGTTTGCGTCACTGCTTGCTCAGCTATGATGATTGAGGCACAGTGTGATAGTTTATGTCACTACTCGCTCAGCTATGATGATTGAGGCACAGTGTGATAGTTTGCGTCACTGCTCGCTCAGCTATGATGATTGAGGCACAGTGTGATAGTTTGCGTCACTGCTTGCTCAGCTATGATGATTGAGGCACAGTGTGATAGTTTACTACTCGCTCAGCTATGATGATTGAGGCACAGTGTGATAGTTTACGTCACTGCTCGCCCACCTATGATGATTGAGGCACAGTGTGATAGTTTGCGTCACTGCTTGCTCAGCTATGATGATTGAGGCACAGTGTGATAGTTTACTACTCGCTCAGCTATGATGATTGAGGCACAGTGTGATAGTTTACGTCACTGCTCGCCCACCTATGATGATTGAGGCACAGTGTGATAGTTTGCGTCACTGCTTGCTCAGCTATGATGATTGAGGCACAGTGTGATAGTTTGCGTCACTGCTTGCTCAGCTATGATGATTGAGGCACAGTGTGATAGTTTATGTCACTACTCGCTCAGCTATGATGATTGAGGCACAGTGTGATAGTTTGCGTCACTGCTCGCTCAGCTATGATGATTGAGGCACAGTGTGATAGTTTGCGTCACTGCTTGCTCAGCTATGATGATTGAGGCACAGTGTGATAGTTTACTACTCGCTCAGCTATGATGATTGAGGCACAGTGTGATAGTTTACGTCACTACTCGCCCACCTATGATGATTGAGGCACAGTGTGATAGTTTGCGTCACTGCTTGCTCAGCTATGATGATTGAGGCACAGTGTGATAGTTTATGTCACTGCTTGCTCAGCTATGATGATTGAGGCACAGTGTGATAGTTTACTACTCGCTCAGCTATGATGATTGAGGCACAGTGTGATAGTTTGCGTCACTGCTTGCTCAGCTATGATGATTGAGGCACAGTGTGATAGTTTATGTCACTGCTTGCTCAGCTATGATGATTGAGGCACAGTGTGATAGTTTACTACTCGCTCAGCTATGATGATTGAGGCACAGTGTGATAGTTTACGTCACTGCTCGCCCACCTATGATGATTGAGGCACAGCATGGTGATCTACATCACTGCTTGCTGGGCTAGGATGAGCTGCTGTAGTTGTTGATGCATGTCTAGATGTCGTGTGGCGTGTTAGAATGATGATGGCGACATGGTTGTTGGAAGGAGTGGCGTGTTTAAACAATGAACAACCCCACACCACAATGGCAACTGAGTGGAGGATTTTGAGCAAGGGGCTTTTTTTTTTGGGGGGGGACAGGTCAGAGGTCAATCCAGCTCACAGCGCCACCGGAGAGTTGAGGTGGGCAACTGTTGAACTGAGGCATGAGAAAGTAACCAACTGACATTTGCTTGCCTGCTTCACCAATTTGTTCCACACACACACACACACCCTCCCACACATACATACACTGTTACACTGTGTGTTACACTGTGTGTGACATTGTGCTACAGTGAGTCACATGACTGGCAAAGTACTCACTGTTACTTTCACCTGCAGCTTCACTCATGTTCTTTGTCTTCTTATTATAAAGTGTAAAGTGACAGGTGTTTGGCCGCACAAGGCCATCCTCACTCTAGGTGTGCCTGGGCCAGTGTGTGTGTGTGTGTGTGCATGTGTGTGGGTGTGTGTGCATGCAAGTTTGTGTGTGTGTGTGTGTGTGTGTCTTTGTGCATGTGAGAGTGTGTGGGTGTGTGTGCATGCAAGTGTGTGTGTGTGTCTTTCTGCATGTGAGAGAGAGAGAGAGTGTGTGTGTGTGTGTGTGTGTGTGTCTTTGTGCATGTGAGAGTGTGTGTGTGTGTGCATGCAAGTGTGTGTGTGTGTGTGTCTTTCTGCATGCGAGAGAGAGAGAGAGTGTGTGTGTGTGTGTCTTTGTGCATGTGAGAGAGAGAGTGTGTGTGTGTGTGTGTAGGCCAAAGCTTATGAGTAAAGGAAGGATGCAAACAAAACCTCTTGTTATAGGAAACAGTGGCTGCTGTTATCTAAATACACAAATACAGTCTGGTATGTTGATCTTTAATGAAAAACACTGTTGTTATGGCAAATATATACACAACTACAGTCTGTTATGTCTGTCAAGCAACCAAGCAAGCAAGCAACCTACCTACCTACCTACTTACCTACCTACCTACCAACCTACCTACCTAAAGTAATGTGTGACTGTGCACAATCTTAAGGCAAATTTGTCAAATGCCCTGATGTATTAAAATACAGTCTTATAGATTTTATTTTATTAAATTTTTTTTCTTACTTTGTTTTATGCATGCCTGCATAAAATACAAGTAGACTGCAGTGGTGTAGATTTTATTCTATTATGTTAATTTTTTTATAGGCCTACTTGCGTGAAGGTGTGGCCTTGCAGCATCTTGGTCAGCATGGTGATGCACTTGCAGCATTCGCTGCCGGCTTGGTTCAGGAGCCAGCTAACGCCCATCTGTTGGCTGGTCTCAGAGACGCTGCCCTCAAATCTCCTCTCAAAGGTATCTTTGGACATGCTGAAAACTATGCAAAGTCTTGTTCACATCTAATTACACGTTCACGTGTAAAAGTCTAAACGTTAATATAGGAGGACAGACCTAAAAGTTGCCGCATCTT
Source organism: Marisa cornuarietis (assembly GCA_004794655.1). Classification (NCBI taxonomy): domain Eukaryota; kingdom Metazoa; phylum Mollusca; class Gastropoda; order Architaenioglossa; family Ampullariidae; genus Marisa; species Marisa cornuarietis. Next base: position 12,742 of record SMMW01000207.1, read on the forward strand.
TCACTTGCAGATGGAAACAAAAAAGAAACAAGACTGTTTTACATAAACCACATTTATTTCTGTTTTATGTCAACTATTTTCGTTGACATTTTTAGATGAGTAGGAAAGTTAGTGAAGGGGATAGTGAAAGGGTGAAGATTGACAAATGATGTATTTAAAATATCATTTACGCTTTTCTGTAAGGGGTTTCTTATGAATTATCTCTTAAATTAAAGCTGATCCACATCTCTTCACTTCAGACATGAACTCTTGACATAATTTTGTCTTAAGTTTTACTGGTCTGTTTCAGATAAATTTCAGGCCACATTTCAACAACTGGAAAAACTGCGATTGGTTCGCTCCCCTTTTGTGCTCATGGCAGTGGTGGGACAAGAGCTGCTGGCGGCATGCAACTATAGCGGTGCAGTGTCCGTGTTGGAGGCCGCACTGCAGGTGGGAACATGCAGCCTCAAGCTGCGCGGCTCTGTGTTTTCTGCTTTGGCAAGCGCTCACTGGGGCCTGGGTGCCCTGGACAAGGCCTTGTACTATATGCAACAGGATCTGGCTGTTGCCAAGTCACTGGGTGAGCGAAGTCTCTCAAATATGGTGGCCTTTGGGAAACATTATTGAGGTTTCCAGGTTTTTGTTTTGTCAGCTGGGAACTTAATTTTGTAGCTGAAACAGATGAAGGATAGTTTTTATTATGCTTCTACACTTGAGTTCATTTTGCAGACTGTCAAAATAGGACTGTACCTATTGTGATAATGACAAATATCTTTTAATGTAAGCCACTTGAAAAGTGGAGCAAAACAGTAAATCAGGACTAAAATTTATTCCTAACATTTGTGGCACAGTGCATGCATGAGCTTGACTAAAAAAGAAAAAAAAATCAAGATCGAGAAAATGTTAAAAGTAAAGTAGCTGTAATTCTTTGTGTATGTTATATTTTATTGATATATTGTTTGTTATTGATATATTGATATATTTTTGTTATTGATATATTGATAAAGTGATGTTATTTTATATTGATATACTGATATATTATGTTTTTTTACATTGATCTACTGATATATTGTGTTATTTTATATTGATATACTGATATATTGTGTTATTTTATATTGATATACTGATATATTGTGTTATTTTATATTGATATACTGATATGTTATTTTATATTGATATACTGATATATTGTGTTATTTTATATTGATAAAGTGATATATTATGTTATTTTATATTGATATACTGATATATTGTGTATGTTGACATACCGATGTGCAGGAGACCAGGATGGAGAGTGTCGAGCATATGGAAACCTGGGATCCGCTTTCTTCACCAAGGGGCAGTACAAAGAATCCCTAACCCATCATCGTTTCCAACTGGTGCTGGCGATGCGGCTCCGACAGCGTCAGACGGCAGGCTCTGCTCTCAGCAGTCTCGGTCATGTGTACACCGCCATCGGGGACTACCCTAATGCACTTGCTAGCCACAAGCAGTGTGTTCTGTTGCTCAAGCAGGGAGGCGACAAAATCAGTGAAGCAAGAGAGATTGGTAATGTTGGTGCTGTTTACCTGGCCATGGGAAACTTTAACAGTGCAGTGGAGTGTCATCAAGAACATCTCAAGATAGCACGTGCACTCAAGTCCCCTGTAGAGGAGGCGCGTGCCCACAGTAACCTGGGAAGTGCCTATCACTATAAGCGTGACTACATGAAGGCCATGGCATACCACAAAGAGGTGTTAAAAATCGCAGAACAGCGCCATGACAGAATGCTTGAAGCACGGGCCTACGCAGGACTCGGTCATGCAGCCAGATGTGCCAGCCTCCTGCACCAAGCTCAGTTCTACCATGAAAAGCAGCTGGACAATGCTCTTCAGACCAAAGACAGAGTGGCGGAGGGCCGTGCATGTGCTAACTTGGGTATTATATATCACCAGTTAGGGGAATATGATGCAGCGCTTAAACTCCATAAAAAGAATCTGGAAATTGCTAGATCATTGGCAGACAAAGCTAGCCAAGGACGTGCTTATGGCAACATGGGAAATGCCTACAGCGCCCTTGGCAAGCACGAGCAGGCTGTCAGGTGGCACAAGCAAGCACTGACCGTCTCCACAGAAGTGGGCGACTTCCAATCCCAGGGGTCGACGCATGGCAATCTGGCCGTGGCATATCAGTCCCTAGGAATGTATGAAAGTGCCTTACAACATTACGTCTCTCACTTAAACGTTGCTCGTGAGTTGAAAGATCTTCCCAGTGAAGCACGAGCCTTGTGTAATCTTGGAAACTTCCATTGTGCTCGAGGAGACTTCCCTAGTGCTGTGTCTCTCTATGAACAATTTCTTGTCCTGTCTCGTGAGCTGCGAGATGCAGAGTCGGAGAGCAAGGCATGCTTTAACCTTGGCTATGTACATTTCAACGTGGGAAACTTCACAGAATCTGAGCGATATTATGAACAAGACCTTGCTATGGCTCGAAAACGAAGAGATCATCTAGCCCTTGCTCGAGCCTATTGCAACTTGGGACTTGCTCAGAAGTCACTTGGAAAATTAGAAGAATCTTTGGAATGTCAGAAGAAGTGCCTTCGTTTGATGGAGACATTAAAGATCACAGCTGGCAAGTTTCGAGCTCTTGGTAATATTGGGGATCTGATGCTAAAGGTAAACACGCAGTGGTCTTTCTTGGTCTGTTTGTTCAGCATGATGGATTTCTAGCATGTCTTTTAATAGAACTTTTGAAGAAGGAAACTCAGAGAAATTCTATGTGAAGATGTGCCGGCTAGTGATGTGGGTTGCATGAGTATTTGAGTTTCCTAAAAGTATCCCATACATGACGGGGACCATGCAGCCCATTCGCCATTTAAAATTTACTAGTATCTAAATACCTGCGGCTTTAGTGGGAGATAATTTTTCTGAGATTCATAACCTGGTGGGGACATCGTATAAAGCAGATGTACCAAGTTATGTACACACCAAAGATATCCCTATCGTCATCTATATCTTGGCATTTGACTCACACACAAAATTGCTCAGTTCCTCACTCTCCAGCTCGACTATTTCCATTCCTGTTTCTGACTTCGCTAAAAACCTGGGTATTGTATTTGATAACACTCTGTCTAGGTATCAGTTTGTATCCCATAATATCAAGTCATGCTGTTATCATTTCTGACACTTTAGCCAGATCTGAAAACCTCTTCCTCCTGATGCTCCCACTAAACTTGTTATCTCCCTTGTCCTACTGGCACTGGCTACTTTCTCTTCTTGCTGGCTGTCTCGGCTCTACCATCTATATTTTCCTGTTCAGAACAGTGTTGCCTGTCAGTGTCTCATTTTCTGTTAGATGCCAATCCCCTCCTTACTGCACTACAGATGTTTCATAAGTAGTGTTACAAAGGATATATTTTTTTTTTTTGTGCATTCCTATAGGTAGACTCAAGGACATGACTGGCTATCACTTAAGGAATCATCTTTCTGCAGCTGCCTTTCTTGACATGCCTAGTCGCTTGTTTCCAGGCAATAATTTAGAATTTTCTAGATCTAGTCATTGCCTTTTAAAAATGGCAAATCAGAGATAGAGGTTTTGTATTGATTCTCAGTGCAAAAAGCACTTGAACTTTATGCATATTCAGCACTTATCTGTGTGTTTAGATTCCTTACATTATCCAACGTATTTTTGACATAAAAGCTGCATTTTTGGCAAGATTTGTGGTGATAGGACCTTGCTTACTGTGATAGCCTACTTTGGGACAACTTTTTTTTAAAATCCCATTTACGTCCCTTCCTGGAAATCTAACTGTAACAAAAGCCAATTCAGTTAAGAAAATGTGAATTTTACTAATATTTATCTACGTGTGAAAACAATAACTACAGTTGTACATAACTTTTCTTCTTTTAACGTTTTTTTGAAAATTAAAAAAAATTATACATCCAGAGAGAAAAGCTTGTGCCCAAAGGGCACGACTCTGGTGGCACATTCAGTGTAAAGTTAATCCTTTTAATTTCTCTGTCCCCACCTAACCTATCCAGTTCACTCAGCCTCTTATTCTCACCACTCCTTTTCAGATCCCCTCAGGCTTTGGATTCTTGGAACTAGACTTCTTACATTTGGTCTGCATTCCTTTTCTGTCTCTGGTTCTCTTACCTGAAAAGAACTGCCACTCCACTGAAAATCTCTCTCTTCCTTCAAAATGACTTAAAACTTCCTGTTTTCTCCTCCCATAGTGGGTCTATGTGTATGTATGCTTGTGCATGTGTTTTCATGACTTCCTCCATGTGCATGCCATAAATTGTTGTAGCAAAAGGGGCACTTTATAAATACCTTATTATTATTATTATCATTAACAGCAGCTTGACTTACATTGGCAATGACTCTTGCAGATGGGAGATATGGCCGGGGCTGTCAGGGTCTACAACCAACAGCATGTTTTGGCACAGCAGGCAGAGGACCAGGACCTGATGGCAAGTTCCCTCGGAGCTTTAGGTAATGCCCACCGACTGCTGGGGCAGCATGACAAGGCCCTGGCCTGCCACACCCAAGAGCTGACTTTACGGCAGGACAAGGCTGACCTCCAGGGAGAATGTCGTGCTCACGGCCACCTGGGAAATGTTCACACCTCCATGGGAAACTACCACAGTGCTCTCAAGTGCTACCAGGAAATGCTGGAACGGAGTCGTGATCTTGGCTCTCATAAGTTGGAAGGTCAAGCCTGTGGGAATCTGGGCATCACCAGAATGAATATGGGGCAGCTGGAAGAGGCCATTGGCTTCTTTGAGCAGCAGCTTGCCATGCTCGAGCAGCAGACAGGACCCGCTACGCTCCAGGATAAAGTGCGAGCTTTCAGCAACCTTGGAGACTGTTATGAGGCTCTGGGAGACTTTGAGGAGGCAGTCAAGTGGCATGAACAGTGTCTTATACTAGCACAACAGCTTGGGAGCTTGGCAGACCAGGACAAAGCCTACCGTGGCCTTGGCAATGCCCACAAGGCTGTGGGCAATCTTCAGCAAGCTTTGGTTTGCTTTGAAAAGCGTCTCTATGTGGCTCACCAGCTCAATAGTTGTGCAGCCAAGGCATCGGCGTATGGTGAGCTTGGGTGTTTGCACAGTCTTCTAGGCAACTTTGAGCAGGCCATCTCTTGCCTAGAGCAGCAGCTAGGGATTGCGCGAGAGATGGGGGACAAAGAGTGTGAAGGAGATGCTGCTTGTGGTCTTGGTGGAGTGTATCAGCAGATGTGTGAGTATGAAACTGCCCTCAAGTATCACGGCATGGACCTGCACATTGCGGAGGCCATTACCAGTAAAGTCAGACAATGTGAGTGTGCCTACTCTGTTTTATGCTGGCATTCTGTTCACTGTATTTACAGCAGGGACTAACTTAATTTATAAAGTGTGCATTACCTTGGCATCACTAAAAGTGGTTAATCAAGTATAGTCACAGTGAAGCTGATATATAGTCACAGTGTAGCTGATATATAGTCACAGTGTAGCTGATATATAGTCACAGTGAAGCTGATATATAGTCACAGTGAAGCTGATATATAGTCACAGTGAAGCTGATATAAAGTCACAGTGAAGCTGATATAAAGTCACAGTGAAGCTGATATAAAGTCACAGTGTAGCTGATATATAGTCACAGTGTAGCTGATATATAGTCACAGTGTAGTCACAGTGCATGTCTTATTGCACTGGCACTTCATTTTAAACTTGAGTATTTTAAACTCAATTTTAACAAATTGGCTACAAGAAATTGACCTTCATGTTTACATCCAGAGACACACATTTCAAGCGGTCTTAACAAAATGGTAAAAAATGAAGCTTAACATGATAAGAAGACAAGATTATTAAATTGAATTATATCCAATGGCATTTCCTAGAAATATTTCTTGGCACATGACACACAAAATGTATCATCACTGTGATCTCTGTTGGCATTGCAGGCCATGTAGACATGAATAAAGGTAACTCAATGTGATGACAAACAACTTTAGTGTGTGAAATAGGCCAGCGTGTCCCCATGTCACCATCGTATTTTAAAAGAAAGGTGCATCCAGAAAACATTCAAATCTTCTAATCAGTGTCTTCCTGTTTCTAGATCAAGTTATGTAACTCCATTCACAAATGGTTAGGGTTAACTTCTAGTCGAATGATCACATTTTGTGTTTTGTGCTGAAATAGTTTGGAGTAAAAATGATGAAATATGTACTTGTGCAGACCACAGTGAGGGCCGCACCTACTTAAACTCAGTGATGTGAATGTGTTATCAGTAATCAGATGACTAAGGAGCCATTGCTTCTTCCTTTTCTTTCGTTACAGTGCAATAAGTTTCTTGGCCATCAAATGTTTACAATTTTATTGGATGGACCCAGTGTTTTGAGTATGCTGGTTGATCTTAATTGGAGTCGTCTTTGTCTTTGGCATATCTTATGTTCTCCATACAATTTTAGCTTTACATTTGACATTAGTTTAATTAACAACAGTAAATGTATTGTGAAGCTGACTACATGCTATTAGGTGGCTAAACATGTTATAAAGCTGACTACATACTATTAGGTGGCTAAACATGTTATGAAGCTGACTACATGCTATTCCGTCCCTCGTGTTGTATCCATGTAGTCCACGTCTCTTCCCCGTTTTAAGCGCTAAGAGCTTGCTCACTATGAGTGTCAATATGCGCCATACAAATCTTCATTATTATTATTATTACACACATGTTATGAAGCTGACTATATGCTACTTTAAGTAGCTGAAAAGAGAAGCAGCAAAAACGTGACTGGTATATAAAGATCCTTAAAATTAGCGATCCTGGCTGGGCTGCAGGTCGAGCTTATGGAAACCTCGGCCTATCCCATGAGTCTCTGGGAAACTACAAGGAGGCGGTAAAGCACCAGGAACAGCATCTGAGCATTGCGGCAGAAATGAATGACCGGGTAGCCAAAACACTTGCCTACAGCAGTCTTGGTGAGTAGCAAGGCCATGAGAGCCTTCCTTTCTTTCTTCATTGCTCTTGGCCTTGTGTTTCATTTACCTGCATCGTCATTTGTGGTGGAATTGCAGTCCTGGCTAGTTGTTGTCCCTTTCCTACCTTCATAGTTAACATCAAATGTATATTGAGATCATGTTGACATCACACAATATTGACTGACAGGATAAACATGAAGCTCAAACGTTTGAATAGAACAATTCAAAATCAGTATTGTTTCTATTCAATAATACATTTCAAATACAACAGCACAACAGCAGTGCTTTTCTCTCAAAAATGACGTTTGACCTCTGCAAGCGGAGTAATCACAGCTATTATGTTGTTGTTGTTGTTGTTGTTGTGCAGTGCTCACATTTAAGGGGGAGAAAGGGGTCTCTGTCATTGTCTTGCTTTGTACAGAAAAAAAATTAAACACACATTCATCGGCTGACATTTTCCATCCTGCTTTGTGACTCTTACCTGCAGACTTGTGTATGAAGGGTATACATGACCATAGTTTGTGACTGTGTACTTGTGTAGAGTAGGTACACCTGACCATAGTTTGTGACTGTGTACTTGTGTAGAGTAGGTATACCTGACCATAGTTTGTGACTGTGTACTTGTGTAGAGTAGGTATACCTGACCATAGTTTGTGACTGTGTACTTGTGTAGAGTAGGTACACCTGACCATAGTTTGTGACTGTGTACTTGTGTAGAGTAGGTATACCTGACCATAGTTTGTGACTGTGTACTTGTGTAGAGTAGGTATACATGACCATAGTTTGTGACTGTGTACTTGTGTAGAGTAGGTATACCTGACCATAGTTTGTGACTGTGTACTTGTGTAGAGTAGGTACACCTGACCATAGTTTGTGACTGTGTACTTGTGTAGAGTAGGTATACCTGACCATAGTTTGTGACTGTGTACTTGTGTAGAGTAGGACCATAGTTTGTGACTGTGTACTTGTGTAGAGTAGATATACCTGACCATAGTTTGTGACTGTGTACTTGTGTAGAGTAGGTACACCTGACCATAGTTTGTGACTGTGTACTTGTGTAGAGTAGGTACACCTGACCATAGTTTGTGACTGTGTACTTGTGTAGAGTAGGTATACCTGACCATAGTTTGTGACTGTGTACTTGTGTAGAGTAGGTACACCTGACCATAGTTTGTGACTGTGTACTTGTGTAGAGTAGGTATACCTGACCATAGTTTGTGACTGTGTACTTGTGTAGAGTAGGTATACCTGACCATAGTTTGTGACTGTGTACTTGTGTAGAGTAGGTATACCTGACCCTGCTTTGTGACTGTGTACTTGTGTAGAGTAGGTACACCTGACCATAGTTTGTGACTGTGTACTTGTGTAGAGTAGGTATACCTGACCATAGTTTGTGACTGTGTACTTGTGTAGAGTAGGTATACCTGACCATAGTTTGTGACTGTGTACTTGTGTAGAGTAGGTACACCAGACCCTGCTTTGTGACTGTGTACTTGTGTAGAGTAGGTATACCTGACCATAGTTTGTGACTGTGTACTTGTGTAGAGTAGGTACACCTGACCATAGTTTGTGACTGTGTACTTGTGTAGAGTAGGTACCACCATAGTTTGTGACTGTGTACTTGTGTAGAGTAGGTATACCTGACCATAGTTTGTGACTGTGTACTTGTGTAGAGTAGGTACACCTGACCATAGTTTGTGACTGTGTACTTGTGTAGAGTAGGTATACCTGACCATAGTTTGTGACTGTGTACTTGTGTAGAGTAGGTACACCTGACCATAGTTTGTGACTGTGTACTTGTGTAGAGTAGGTATACCTGACCATAGTTTGTGACTGTGTACTTGTGTAGAGTAGGTATACCTGACCATAGTTTGTGACTGTGTACTTGTGTAGAGTAGGTATACCTGACCATAGTTTGTGACTGTGTACTTGTGTAGAGTAGGTACACCTGACCCTGCTTTGTGACTGTGTACTTGTGTAGAGTAGGTATACCTGACCATAGTTTGTGACTGTGTACTTGTGTAGAGTAGGTACACCTGACCATAGTTTGTGACTGTGTACTTGTGTAGAGTAGGTATACCTGACCATAGTTTGTGACTGTGTACTTGTGTAGAGTAGGTACACCTGACCCTGCTTTGTGACTGTGTACTTGTGTAGAGTAGGTACTCCTGAGCATAGTTTGTGACTGTGTACTTGTGTAGAGTAGGTACACCTGACCATAGTTTGTGACTGTGTACTTGTGTAGAGTAGGTATACCTGACCATAGTTTGTGACTGTGTACTTGTGTAGAGTAGGTACACCAGACCATAGTTTGTGACTGTGTACTTGTGTAGAGTAGGTATACCTGACCATAGTTTGTGACTGTGTACTTGTGTAGAGTAGGTACACCTGACCATAGTTTGTGACTGTGTACTTGTGTAGAGTAGGTATACCTGACCATAGTTTGTGACTGTGTACTTGTGTAGAGTAGGTACACCTGACCATAGTTTGTGACTGTGTACTTGTGTAGAGTAGGTATACCTGACCATAGTTTGTGACTGTGTACTTGTGTAGAGTAGGTACACCAGACCATAGTTTGTGACTGTGTACTTGTGTAGAATAGGTATACCTGACCATAGTTTGTGACTGTGTACTTGTGTAGAGTAGGTATACCTAACCATAGTTTGTGACTGTGTACTTGTGTAGAGTAGGTACACCTGACCATAGTTTGTGACTGTGTACTTGTGTAGAGTAGGTATACCTGACCATAGTTTGTGACTGTGTACTTGTGTAGAGTAGGTACACCAGACCATAGTTTGTGACTGTGTACTTGTGTAGAGTAGGTATACCTAACCATAGTTTGTGACTGTGTACTTGTGTAGAGTAGGTATACCTGACCATAGTTTGTGACTGTGTACTTGTGTAGAGTAGGTATACCTGACCATAGTTTGTGACTCTGTACTTGTGTAGAGTAGGTATACCTGACCATAGTTTGTGACTGTGTACTTGTGTAGAGTAGGTATACCTGACCCTGCTTTGTGACTGTGTACTTGTGTAGAGTAGGTATACCTGACCACAGTTTGTGACTGTGTACTTGTGTAGAGTAGGTACACCTGACCATAGTTTGTGACTGTGTACTTGTGTAGAGTAGGACCATAGTTTGTGACTGTGTACTTGTGTAGAGTAGGTACACCTGACCATAGTTTGTGACTGTGTACTTGTGTAGAGTAGGTACACCTGACCATAGTTTGTGACTGTGTACTTGTGTAGAGTAGGTACACCTGACCATAGTTTGTGACTGTGTACTTGTGTAGAGTAGGTATACCTGACCATAGTTTGTGACTCTGTACTTGTGTAGAGTAGGTATACTTGACCATAGTTTGTGACTGTGTACTTGTGTAGAGTAGGTATACCTGACCCTGCTTTGTGACTGTGTACTTGTGTAGAGTAGGTACACCTGACCATAGTTTGTGACTGTGTACTTGTGTAGAGTAGGTATACCTGACCATAGTTTGTGACTGTGTACTTGTGTAGAGTAGGTACACCTGACCATAGTTTGTGACTGTGTACTTGTGTAGAGTAGGTATACCTGACCATATTTTGTGACTGTGTACTTGTGTAGAGTAGGTACACCAGACCATAGTTTGTGACTGTGTACTTGTGTAGAGTAGGTATACCTGACCATATTTTGTGACTGTGTACTTGTGTAGAGTAGGTACACCTGACCATAGTTTGTGACTGTGTACTTGTGTAGAGTAGGTACACCTGACCATAGTTTGTGACTGTGTACTTGTGTAGAGTAGGTATACCTGACCATAGTTTGTGACTGTGTACTTGTGTAGAGTAGGTACACCTGACCATAGTTTGTGACTGTGTACTTGTGTAGAGTAGGTACACCTGACCATAGTTTGTGACTGTGTACTTGTGTAGAGTAGGTACACCTGACCATAGTTTGTGACTGTGTACTTGTGTAGAGTAGGTACACCTGACCATAGTTTGTGACTGTGTACTTGTGTAGAGTAGGTACACCTGACCCTGCTTTGTGACTGTGTACTTGTGTAGAGTAGGTATACCTGACCATAGTTTGTGACTGTGTACTTGTGTAGAGTAGGTACACCTGACCATAGTTTGTGACTGTGTACTTGTGTAGAGTAGGTACACCTGACCATAGTTTGTGACTGTGTACTTGTGTAGAGTAGGTACACCTGACCATAGTTTGTGACTGTGTACTTGTGTAGAGTAGGTACACCAGACCATAGTTTGTGACTGTGTACTTGTGTAGAGTAGGTACACCTGACCATAGTTTGTGACTGTGTACTTGTGTAGAGTAGGTACACTAGACCCTGCTTTGTGACTGTGTACTTGTGTAGAGTAGGTACACCTGACCATAGTTTGTGACTGTGTACTTGTGTAGGGTAGGTACACCTGACCATAGTTTGTGACTGTGTACTTGTGTAGAGTAGGTACACCAGACCATAGTTTGTGACTGTGTACTTGTGTAGAGTAGGTGCACCTGACCCTGCTTTGTGACTCTGTACTAGGTGTGTGACTCTGTACTTGTGTAGAGTAGGTACACCTGACCATAGTTTGTGACTCTGTACTTGTGTAGAGTAGGTACACCTGACCATAGTTTGTGACTCTGTACTTGTGTAGAGTAGGTACACCTGACCATAGTTTGTGACTCTGTACTTGTGTAGAGTAGGTACACCAGACCATAGTTTGTGACTCTGTACTTGTGTAGAGTAGGTACACCTGACCATAGTTTGTGACTCTGTACTTGTGTAGAGTAGGTACACCAGACCATAGTTTGTGACTCTGTACTTGTGTAGAGTAGGTACACCTGACCATAGTTTGTGACTCTGTACTTGTGTAGAGTAGGTACACCAGACCATAGTTTGTGACTCTGTACTTGTGTAGAGTAGGTACACCAGACCATAGTTTGTGACTCTGTGCTTGTGCAGGACGAGTACACCAAGCCCTGGGCCACAACACCCAAGCTGTGCAGTACCTGCAGCAGGGACTGGCCATTGCAGAACAGTTGCGGCGACGGGAGGATGAGGCCAAAATTCGCCATCGTCTCGGGCTGGCATTGTGGGGCAGTGGCAATCTTGAGGAGTGTCAGAAACAGATGAACACAGCGGCAGACCTATTTGAGACAATCCGCCGCGAGTCACAGTGCTCATCAGAATACAAGTTGTCCCTCTTTGATCTGCAGACTGCATGCTACCAAGCTCTTCAAGTAATCACAGATTTTGTGTAATTTGAATGTTTTGTTTGATGTATAAATGCACTGTTTGTTTTTTTACTGTGTGCTCAGCTGCTTTTTGAGGCCTTCTTTGATGTTTCATCATACGAGGAAAGTAGAGATCCAAGTGAATATCCAAGTGATCCAACTGGCGTCCAAAACTGGAGGCTTCTTGTCCAGAGGAGACCTAAATGATTGGAAGCTCATGGAACTACCTTTACATTTCTTTTTTTTTGTTGCACAGGTTACAGTGGATGAAAACACCAGCAGATGAGGCGATATTTTTCTTGTTAACGTTAACAATCTGTATTTATGTTCTAGCGTGTTTTGGTGAGTCTTGGTCGTCCTGACGAGGCACTGGTTGTTGCTGAGCGAGCATGCACGCGAGCCTTCATAGACTTGTTGCTGGAGCGACAGGCTGGCTCAGCTGGACTCTTTAATGGCACCACCATGGACCTGTCCCCCATCACCATCGACCAGATGACTGCCACAGTGGCCAAACAAAAAGCTTTGGTTTTGTGTTTCTCTGTAGCAGCAGGCAGTCTTTACACTTGGCTTCTTAGTCCCAAGAAGGGTCAGTCAGTGTGACAACAATATTTTGTTGTACTTTTTGTCACTGTGAAATGCTTTGTCTTACTTTGGGTCTTTTTTTTTTTAAATAAAAGGGGCTGTAGGTGGAGACTTTGTGTAGTGGATCTGTCTTTATTCCACAATTATAGTTGAACAGATATGTCATTAGTTCATGTTTATAGTTTGATTAACAGATATGTCTTTGTTCTAAGATCATAGTTTGATTAACAGATAAAAAATACTAGTAATAGTAGGATCATCAACTTACCTTTCAGGACTTGTGAAGTTCCATGAGCTCAGTCTCTGGGAGCTGGAAAATGACACCGATGGTGTCGACACACAGTCACTTCTGAGTGTGTCATCCACTTCCTTGCTTGACCAATGTGTGGGTCAGGTGAGAGAATCCATGGGCATAGAGACTCACATCGCTACCACCAGCAGTGGCCACCGGTCAGTAGTTGTGGAACAGATGCAGACCACCAGTAGTGGTGTGTGTGTGTGTGTGTGTGTTAACTTGTGAGATTGTTAAGATCTGTGTACAGTTTGGTTATACTTTGATGATTGGTTCATTCACTCACTCATGCCCTGTGCTAGTCACTGGGGTGATTAAACACACAATAGTCAACAAGGCTGACCACAAAGACCTTGAGTGGTGCAAATCCTGTACGGTGTGGTCCTGCTTGCTTCACAAGCTGTTGAGACTACAGTAACTGCTGCTCTGGTAGTTTGATAAGAGTCACTTTCAGTGTTACCAAATGATGGTCACACCATATTAGTGTTCCCTTCACCCACTTTTGGATAGCAGCAGAGTAGTGATGTCCACAAAGTTTTGACCAGAACAGTTTGCATTGATATCATGCCATCCATTCAGCAGTTTCTTTGTGATGCTCTTTCTGTTGCCTGTTGAGTTCTTTCCAGAATAATTGCTTAACTTTTGATGTTACTGAAATGTTTTCCTTTCTTTAACATTCTTTGCTTTTTAATGTAACTGTCTTAAAGATTTTCTCTTCTTCTCTTGTTTTGCTGAAGCTGTTTTGCAATATATCTTGAAGATTTGCTCTCCTCATCTGCTGTTTGTAGGTCAGGACGCATTCAGAATCTGCAGGATGTAAGTGATGCTGAAAGTGATGCCAACAGTGAAGTGTTTCAACAGCAGCTGGAAGAGCTGGGTGGCCGACTGAATGCAGAAAGTGACCGCACAGGGTTCTTGGCCATGATCAACCGTGCTCACACATTCAACAGTAGTGCTGTCAGCCTGGGCTCTGTGCTTAGTCTTCCTAGCTCCTCGCTGGGCTTGTCAGTGACACCACAGCGCCAAGCTAGCTTCAAGGCAAGTACCTCGGTTCTTGTCTAACCTCACTTAATCGACACCTTAGGATATAATTCTGCAGTACTGTGGTACAACGCAGTGTCGGGGATGAGTATCAGGAAATAGCACTTGTTGAAAGATTGTTGATGAGTATTATCAAATAGCAGCTTGAATATATTCAGGTTAAAACAGTAGCTCATTCTGACCTTTTGTAAACTTATTTTCTAGAAATTTGCAAAACTGTCATTGATGCATATGCAGAAGTGTGGCGGACGGTCTCCTTTGTCCACGTTGTATCAGTGCCTCATGGCACCCATGGAAGAGGCAATAGCACAGCAGGCGGAGTGTCAGGAGGAGTCGCAGGACTTGGTGCTGGTGCTCCAGGGGGATCTCTACCTCATCCCATTCCTGATGCTGCGTGCAGAACAAGCGCAGCGCTACCTGTTTGAACGCTTCAACCTGATCATTGTCCCCTCCATCTCTGCACTTAACAACACACAAAAGGTGAGGGTGCAAGCAACTGAGGACATGACTCACATTTGTCACTTAGCACATCACAAGATGAGCATGAGGCTGAGGACAAATCAAATCTCTTTTTGGCTTTTTTCTTAGGGGGAGGGTCAAGGGTATTTCCTTTAAACTTGTTTTAATAGTTGATGTGATCAATGGTCACTTAGTGCTTTCTTTAGATGGGTATGATCTCCATCAACACTTAGATTTTAAAAGAGAGATTGTAGATGATAATACCTGAAGAAAAATCTTCAGATTTAAGAGATGTTAGTCATCATTTTATACTTACAGCTGGACAGTCATGGCCACCCGTTGATTGACTCGTCTGGAGCACTTGTTGTTGGCAATCCTCAGTTGACACCCAGCATCTGCCAGCACTGGCATCTGAAGGAGATTCCTGGAGCAGAGTATGAGGCTCGTATACTAGGAGAGTTGCTCTCTTGTCGTCCACTTATTGGCTCAGAGGCTACAAAAGGAGCTGTGTTGCATCAAGTAGAACAGGTACATGAAGTCCACTGCACACTTGAGAGTCAGGTACAAGCATTGCTAGGATGTTATTTTATGGAGTTCTTTGCAGAATAATTTCTCAGAGCAATTTGTTGGTTCAGTTTTTTTTTTTTAAACAAGGCACCTTTCTGTTGTAGGTAGAAGTAATTCACTTTGCTACACACATCTCGTGGAAACTGTCATCTATAGTTCTTTCCCCCGGAGAGTTTGCTTCATCGACATCTGCCCAGCACTTTCCTGTCATTGATTCTGATGACAGTGCCAGCGATGTGAGTCCCTTAGGTGGGCCTTCACTGTCTGAATACCTCTTGACAGCTGCTGACATTTTGAACTTGCGACTTCATGCCAAACTGGTGGTGCTTAATTCTGGCTACACAGACGACAGAGCTGGTCGTGTCAACACTGACGGAGTTGTGGGTCTTACACGGGCCCTTCTGTCAGCTGGAGCTCAGTGTGTGCTCTTTTCACTGTGGCCCGTGCCGGATGCTGCTTCCAAGCTCTTGATGAGGACGTTGTACGGTGCATTGCAGGAAGGACAGTGCATTACGCAGGTCAGTAGTCAATTGTCGTTTGTGGTTTGAAAATTGTTGGTTGATAAGTTATCAGATCCGAAAACTATTGATAGATAGAGTTGCTAAACCTAAACTGATAGTGCTGAAGGTGATTGCCATGCTGAGCAGCAGAATGAAATCCAGAGCTGTGGATGTAAACGACAATCTTGCTATTTCAAGTCACATGTCAAAAACATCTGGGTATGCCCCATCGCCAGGTGATGGCTTTGCCATGACAACAGAACACCTCAGCCAGCTGACACACATCACACCACCCACTTCCAGACCCAAAGAGCATCAGCCATCAGACAGATGTGCAAAAGAGTATTGTGAATGTGAATGTGACCGTATATGAAGATTTTGAATCTAATTCTGGTTGTGACTTCAAAGATGGCTCAGGGAAAGGTACCTTGACAGAACACTCTCCTTGCTGATATGTCCCAGCTGCAATGGTCCTTCAGTATTATCAACAAAACTTAAAAAAAAAAATCGACATCAAATGGCATAGTACATGTATTGTTAAAAGCAATGTCTGACAGTTGGTAACATTGACAGTTGTACCTTGGACTGTCTGATTTTGAAAATGTAGTTTAATAATAATAATAATAATAAATGAATTTGTAAAGCACATGTCCCCATGTGGATACAAACTCAATCGCTGCACAAAAATGACTACAAAGAAACTACAGTCAGCCATACAGTAAACACAAGAGCCAGCAAACAGATAACACTGATGACCATGGCAACAACAAACAGTCTGTGGATGACCAGTTGGTCGAGGAGTGGTGGGGGGGGGGGGACAGTACTCTCTGTCAACTGCAATGGTCATTCAGTAACAGTCAACAAAACTGGATGAGTTTTTAAAGACAGTGAGTGCTATAGTATTGCTAAATGGGATGTTGGACTTGTTTTCAGGCAGTGAGTGCTGTACGATTACTAAAAGCAATGCTTGATGGGTTGTCGTCACAGTTTCAGTTACTCAGTTGTCGGCTACATTGAATCTTTTTTACAATGCAGCTGTATAAATGCTCTTTTTCAAGTTTTCTGCTGGCAAAATATTGTAGCTATATTACAAACACAATACATATTTCAAAGAATAACAGTTCCTCCTTTTTCTCTTGTTTTTAGTGGCTCCATTTTCACTCAGTGTTTCTCACTCTCAGATAATGTCTTAACTGTTCACTTGTGTATCATTAAAGTTTAAAAAATATTTTGCACTGGTAATAATTTGGTTTATTAGTACTGGGCTATACATACATACATACATATATGTATGTATATATATATATGTGTATGTGTGTTTATGCAGGCGCTATCAAAAGCTGTGAAAACTGTGCAAAGCACCAAACAGTTTTCCCACCCTGCCAACTGGGGGGGATGGGTGGTGGTGGGTCAAGACGTGCGACTGGCCAGCAAAGTGGCCTTGATGAGCCACTCACTGGGTCTCATCCTACAGACAGCAGGCATGTGCCGAGAAATATTGCGAGTTCTTCTACACCTGGTACGCTTACCCTGCTACTTTTTACAGCTGTCAGTATACAGTAACATTATACAGAATGTTGTAAAAACATCATAACAGTATACGGTAACATTATACAGAATATTATAACATTATAACAGTAGACAGAAGTAACATTTTCATCAATACTTGAGCATCAGCAGTCATCCTTCATCTTTGTTTTATCTGGAGATAGGGTTGCAATTATTGTGTCCACCAAGTCAAAGTGATTGTTACGTATGATAATGTTATTGTATGATAACGCTCAGTACCATTAGGTTTATTGCTTAAGGCTAAAATGCCCCCCATGAAATAAGTGGTCTCCACTCCTGGAACAAAATGCTATAAAAATTTGTAGCTTTTGTGATTAATTTGTTAAATGGGAAACATAGATAAAAAGACCTTTTTCTCCATTTTCTTCCTGTTATGATTTGTTTGAAATCAAAATAATTCTACAAGTTTGGCTCAGAAATCGTGAAAAAATTCTATTATTTTGAAACTTTTCTGGTGAAATTGCTAATTTTAGATGGAAAAGTCGCTGCAGCGTATCCAGCAGGGAGCACGCAACCCTATGTACACCACGGTGCAGAGCGTAGAAAACAAAGTGGGGGCAGTGCCAGGCTGGAAGGAGCTGCTCCAAGCAGTTGGCTTCCGGTTTGAACCGGCAACCGCTGGTCTGCCGCCAGCTGTCTTTTTTCCACAGTCTGATCCTGGAGATCGACTGGCTCAGGCCAGTGGCAGCTTACAGGCGTTACTTGGTGAGTACTTGCAGCACCCTCATTATCCCCTCTTGTAATTTGTGTGTAGTCTTTACCCTGAACACCTGGGCTTAAATTACCGCGCCACGCCATAATCTTCAGACAAAAAAACAAATTGCTTTTATAGTATAATTACAACACTCTGAAATGTCGGTGGCAGTCTGTGGCTGTGTTCAAGGGAGTTTTGAATGTCTTCTTTCTTTTTTTTTGCTCAAGGGAAGGAACCGTTGCATTCACAAAAAGAATCAACTCTCTTTACAATTACTTCACTTGAAAATTGTATTGTAAAATATCTGATGGTGCATCATGCAGTTCAGCATCTTGTGGTTGACTCTTATGTCTTTGTGTGTAGGTTTACCACCTAGCTCTTTGACAGCCTTGTCCAAATTTGTCACCAGCTGTGATGTTGGAGAAGCACTGATTCAGGGGGTATGTAGTTTGTAGATAATGTCATCCACTGCCATTCCATGCAGATTACCAAGGATTAATAATAATAATAATAAATGCAAGATTTGTATAGCGCATACTCAAACTCCTAAGGAGCGTGTTTTTAGCGCTTAACAACAAGACATGAGACAGAAGAACAAACAAGATATGAGCTATGGACATATGAGCTATGGAAGAATAAACAAGAGTACCAACGATGAATAAAAAAAAAAACAAATACAGAAAACGCAAAGAGGAACCAAGCAACAAGGATGGAGAGTATCCCGATTTTGCAAAAGGAAGATGAGCAGGGAAACGGGGAGGAGGGTGTGACAAAGGGCTAGCATAGTGTGAACTGTTGTTAGGAGTCATGTTTAGGCAAGACGTGTGTTCAGTACACATTTAAAGGATTAATGGCGGGTAGGTGGGGATGTGACAGTAACAGCTAGCAGATGGTCGTCATACGAGGAGCGAAGTTGTGTTACTGGGATGTAGGGGAAGAGAAGTTCAGAGAAATAATCAGGACAGGAGCCAGTAAAGAATTAAAACACAGCACAGACAGTTTGTACTGGATGCGAGAACGGACGGGTAGCCAGCGTAGAAAACGAAGGAGAGGAGTGACATGGTCCCGTTTCCTTGCTCTAAGCACCAGACGCGCAGCGGAGTTCTGTACTCTCTGGAGTCTCTCAATGAGGGATGAGGGGCAGCCTGCCAGCAAGGAGTTGCAGGAATTAAGCCGAAAAAGAACAAACAAAAGAGTTGGTAGCGAGTGTAGAGAGTGTGACAAATGGCGCTTATCTTACAAAGCTCATAATAGACAGACAGACAGACAGCTATAACTTGTATATCATAATAGATTGACAGCTGTAATGTGTGTATCATAATTGACAGACTGACAGCTGTAATGTGTGTATCATAATAGACTGACTCACAGCTGTAATTTGTATATCATAATAGACTGACAACTGTAACTTTTATATCATAATAGACTGACAGCTGTAACTCGTATATCATAATAGACAGGCTGACAGCTGTGACTCGTATATCATAATAGACAGACTGACAGCTGTAACTCGTATATCATAATAGACAGACAGCTGTAACTCGTATATCATACTAGACAGACAGCTGTAACTCGTATATCATAATAGACAGGCTGACAGCTGTGACTCGTATATCATAATAGACAGACTGACAGCTGTAACTCGTATATCATAATAGACAGACAGCTGTAACTCGTATATCATAATAGACTGACAGCTGTAACTTGTATATCATAATAGACAGGCTGACAGCTGTGACTCATATATCATAATAGACAGACTGACAGCTGTAACTCGTATATCATAATAGACAGGCAGCTGTAACTCGTATATCATAATAGACAGACAGCTGTAACTCGTATATCATAATAGACAGGCTGACAGCTGTGACTCGTATATCATAATAGACAGACTGACAGCTGTAACTCGTATATCATACTAGACAGACAGCTGTAACTCGTATATCATAATAGACTGACAGCTGTAACTTGTATATCATAATAGACAGGCTGACAGCTGTGACTCGTATATCATAATAGACAGACTGACAGCTGTGACTCGTATATCATAATAGACAGGCTGACAGCTGTGACTCGTATATCATAATAGACAGACTGACAGCTGTAACTCGTATATCATAATAGACAGACAGCTGTAACTCGTATATCATAATAGACAGACAGCTGTAGGCTGTTTAGCAAGAGTGATGTGTGCAGTGACAATGACTCCATAGTGACAATGGATGATTTGCTAAATTAAAAGCAGGAAGCAGAGCACCTATATGAATATTCTGTAGTTTGATGATGAAAATGATGTCATCATATTAACATTACTTTAATAATTATCTTGTGTCTAAAAACAACGATCTGTTCAAAACTGATGCTTAATTACAACAGGACGTAATCTTTGGCCATGTCATGGTTTATGAATCAAGGCATTTTCCTCTTGAATTATTTTAGCGCAATTGTCTGAAATAACAGATCTAACAGCTAAAATTAGCACAGAAATAAATAACACATGGCAGCGTGTATCTGAGTCGGGATACATTACACCCAGAGACATTATGTTCTGTTCGATTTTGTTGTCACCGCTTCATTTCACTGAACGAGGCTGCAATATGTTTATGCAGATCCGTGAAATCCTCAGCAAGCTGTCAGCCAAGGAAGCAGGTATCGACATGGTGTTCAGCGTGCAGCTGTGGCATGTCTCTGGTTGTCACGAGTTCCTGGCTTCGCTGGGTAAGTGAGAGAAGGTGTCAGTAAGGATGGCTTATCCTCGTTAGGCTAATGTTAGGAGAGGACGATGTTCTGTTGTGAGTGGTAAGGGTTTGTTTCTGTCATGAGTTTGTGGATCAGCTTGGTAGTGGGTTGTCTGAGGCAAGGGATCAATGCTGCATTCGGAAATAAAGTTTATTGTTGAGCATCAACCTGCCAGCATCAGTAGGTACAGTGAGATGGGAAACGCTGAACAGCATTTAGTTGATTCCTGTTGCCGCTGTTACGTTCTTTGAATGAGTATTGTGGGTGACGAGCATCGTCATAGCGCTGTCAAAAACTGATCAACAGGGCCTTTGCTTAAGTGACAATCCAGGACATTTAATAAAAGACGACAAATTTATCAGTGCTGTCACTGACATTATGTACCCGTGTCAACATTTGTGGGTCTGTATGTTTGGAGATATTCTGAGCTTCCAACACTTGTGAGCATTGAGAGATGTTATGGATGTACTCACACCTGTGATATGATTTGAATATTCAAGGACTGGACTTGGTGGCTGTTGGTTCCGACAATGTAACTCTGCGACTGAGCAAGCAAGCTGTACGACGACATCTACAGTTTGCCTTGCAAGCTCTGGTGTCTGTCTTCAGTGAGTTTCTTACTACGTCTCATAAACACGCTGTACAGTATAACTTTTATGTTGTTACTAGCATTTTGTGAACATGATGGCTGACAGTTTTCTGTCCTCACTAACACAACCATGCCAGCTGACAGTATGTTTGAACTGCTGCTCACACGCAAGCAATATCAGCAGGCGAGTCTATGTTCACTCACTTTCCTATCTTGTGCCTTAGTGTCGGACTGGATTTTTGCTGGTCACACATTCGATTGCACGTTTCCTTTGTCTCATCAGATACCCGTGATGCCCCACACCTCCTGTCCCTGGACAATTCCTCCTCCATGGAATCCTTGTCCTCCTGCCACAGTGCTTCTTCACCATCCACACCTTCTTTCAGCAGCCCTACGCCAGCGTCTCTTTCCCATTATGGGCGAGGAAAACGTTCTATTTTCAACCCAGCAGAGATGGAGAGAATGCGGAATTTTCACCGTCAGGATTCCTTGAAGCAGGTATACCAATCTTGTGGCACTAAACTAAAACTGTAGGATAAAGGAGCGAATCTTATTTCTCACAAGATGCTTTATATGTGCATCGAGTCAAGGAAACACGTATCGAATGGTTAAAAAAAAACTAATAACAGCTGGCAATGGTTCCATCTTTACATGCTTAAGTACTTCAAGTACATCTCTGTCTATCATTATCTTCTGTTGTTTGCCATTCCTGTTCTCAGGGAAGTTCATGGGATGGCCAAGATTCATCGTCACCAACCTCACTAACTAGGTCACCTGTCCAGATGGATCCAGCAGTGTGTCTGTCTCACCAGAATCGCATCCGTTCACTCTACGGCAGCAGCTCCACCTGCGACAGCCCTTCTTCAGACACACGGCCATCGTCTCTACCTTCACCCTTTCAGGACAGCACAGGCGATGCAGACAGCATCCAGTCATGCGATGGACCTGAACTTCAGCCAGTAGCGCGTTGCAGCGTTCACGAGTCTGGAGTAACTAAGTCCGTCAAGTTTGCTGAGCAGCTTGTTCGCGAACAGGTGTTTGATCCAGCAAGCCCTCGGAGCAACAGTGGCAGCGATTCAGAGGGAGTGCATGAAGCAGGCAGAAAAGCCTCACAGCTCCATCACCATTTTGAGCAACAAGCTCAACACAGATGTGCCACGACCCCATGCGGTTCTAAAGTTCCAAATGAAGTCTTGATTGCCAGCAGATCTGTCAAGAAAGGATTTGTCAGTGCTAGCACACATCTGACACTTTCAGAGAGGAAAGGAGAGGCAGAAGAGAAAGCCGGTAAAAAGACTGCAGAATCTCCAGGCTTGTGGCCAGATGGGAAAATTGACCCCGAGGACATTGTGCAGAAAGTGCTGGCCGATGTGGCCAGTCAGCAGGCTGAAGTGGAGCGACTCCAGCACCAGAGCGCTGCACTTTCCTTCGAACGCTCCTTCAAGATGCGAGCTGAGAGTAACAAAAGCAGTCAGCCTTTCTTAAACACACTTTCTGGTGGTTCTCACCCTGTCACTGCTGCTTCACCTCGAACAGTTCCCGCTAGTGAGGACCAGAACAGCGGCAATAGGACGGCAGACAAGTCCCTCCGGCAGATCGTTGAGAGAGAATCTCAGTTACCTCCCCCATATCCGTCTCCCCCTTCATACAATAAACAGTGTGCGTCATCTTCCCTGCCACCTCACACGTTGATGCTCACAGAGACCAGCAATCAGACAGGAGGAGGTGCACACCCTCGTGCGATTGCTGTGCATCCAGGTTGTCAGACGGGAGAAAACAGCATATCTTCCGACAACAGTGAAGGTGCTGACAGCAACATGCAGTCCTCCGTGTCAAGTGGATACCATTCTGAGAGTAGTCACAACGCTCAGCAGCTCGTCTCGGACATGGTGACTCACCCGCACACAGACCGTGGGCTGTTCACCAAAGATTTTGTGAATCAGAGTTCGGCTGGGGCATTCCCTCAGTCTTCGTCAACTTCTTCGTCCTCGTTTGAATCGCTGTCCTCATTTCGACCCTATCATCCTTCTACCCCTTTAGTTTATACAAATGCACTCCACAATCGGCCAGAAAGCTCAAACAGTCTTAGTTCCCAGTATTCAACTTCATCCTCAAATCGTTCCGTAATTTACAGGCCTCTCGGTGATGGTCGCATAAGCAGCATAGGACGACAAAAGCAGGACGTTAACCCTTTTCTGCAGCCTAAACGCAAGTCACCAACAGCCATGTCAGGTTTGCTCGATGGCTCCTTTCTCCCGGAGAACTCGAAATATAAATCTGCCAATTCAGACTTAGAAGCAAGCAAATCTCTCCGTGACAGTTTTGAAGACAGAAGCAGTAAAGGTGATGAATTGTCAGAACTGGGTACCAACACCAGTTACTCTGAGCAGATACGTCAAAGTTGGCATCGTCATGCGAAGTTGAGCAGCAGAATGAAATCCACCTCCGTGGCTGCAAATAACAATCCTGCTGTTTCGCTGTACGCCCCATCCTCAGGTGATGGCTTTGCCCTGACAACATTCCAGAGCATGTCAGCCAGCTGTCCCAAGGTGCCGGGTGTGTCCGACACACGTCACACCAGCCACTTTCCACAACCAAAGAGCATAAGGCATGAGACAGACGTGCACAAGAGTATTGTGAATGTGAACTTATACCAAGATTTTGAATCGGATTCTGGTTGTGACTTCCAAGATGGCTTAGGGACGACAACCACTTTGACTTCCTACCCTCATGTGACTCCTACTGACAGCAGTAATCATTCAGTAAAAACAAACAAAGCTGGTGTTCTCTTTCTGGACAGCGAACACCGAATTATTGCCAAAAGCAATGTTTTACAGTCGTCCAAATGTTGAGGATGGAGTGATCATTCACACTTGTGTCTGATGCTGAACTGGTTTAATGTGTCAGCACCAGGACAGGAGTGTTCTCCATGTTTAGATCTTGTTTTAGCTTTGCCAGTGGCTTCCTGGCACTGTCGTGTACGCAGGGGGGGGGACCACGCTGGCTTTGTCTTGAAGGTAGTGTAGCAGCTGTTACAAATATCAACAGCTGTTTGGTTTTAAAGCTCTGTCAGTCTCTTGAACTCTGGCCTGCTTCTTGCAACTCAAACATCCTTTGGTACACAGGGGAGAAATTATGGGCACCCATCAATGTTATGGAGGGGGTAGTGCGTGGGGACGGCTACCTTATTGAGTATCAGCAGGAGTTTGAGTTCATTTCACTCCACTAGTAGCCATTTCCAGTCTACATGGTCGTCTTGACGGTGTATGTGCCATAAACATCACAAACTGAGGTTAGGGAAATAAGTCTCCCAACAAGTAGACTTGATGGGTAGAATAGTGTCTATCATTTACAGGTACTGATCATCAGAATTCAGATCAATATTAGGTGAAGACTGCTTTGGTAGAAACCTACACAACAAACATGAATAGGGCTGCTTCAATCAGCTGCTGCAGTCAACAGACTACACGTTGCTGGTGCTCAGGTGGCACACACAGATGCCAAACAAGGTATCTGCTAATGGTTGTGTATGAAATAGAATTTTGTTTACCTTACTAACTGGGTGAGTGAGTGAATGCTGTAAGTTTTGCACATAACTTATACAGGGCAAAGTATTGAGTCTATTAATAGAAATACTCGTGTTATGTCAGATGTGGCTGTGCAGCATAGGATCAACGCCAGATTAAATGTCCTATCGTACCAGCTACTAATAAATGCCAAACATGTCTCAAGGTATCTTGGAGCAGCGTTGCCTTTCATATGCAAGTGCAGAATGAACTAATAACATTCAGACTGTCAGCTTATTAAGCTTGGAACTGCTGTGAAACTCTTCAGCAAGTACACTTGAGCAAAGTGCACGCAAATGCTTCTAAAGTCAAAACACAAACAAGAACATTCACCTTTTTTTTCCAAGTGTTTTCTTTTTTTATTATTTTTCTTCTTTTCTTAAAGTCTTGTTTTGATGTTCAGGCTTTCCATTCATACAACTGCTCACTACTGATGGGACATAGTAAATAAAATGTAGGAATTAATGTCATGTTGTCGGCAAGATCTTTTATGGATATAAAGCAATCTGCATCCTTTTCTACTGCAAAAAAAGAAAATGGGGGGGGGGGGGTTAGATCAGCTGATATTCTTTAAGGGATGTGGGAAACTTTTTTTTCTGCAATGTCTGCTTTTTTCAGCATTTTAAAAATCAAATTCACAAAAAATCACAACTCTTGCCTTTGATAAAATGACAGCAGTTAGTTAACTTCATTACACCATCACCTATACTACTGATAATCTTGGCCATTGCAAAAAAAACAAACAAAAAAACAAAGTTTGTCTCCATACTATTGCCATCATTCAATCTTCATGGTCTACACGTGGTCTCCACACCGAGCAGTCACTCAAATCTAATCCAAAACCTGGGCGTGTGGCATTCTTGTCTTTCTGTTCAACAAATTTCAAGTTGAAGGGGAAAATATACAGGTGACCTATCCAAGTTACCACAAACATCACTTACTCCAGTCACCCAGCTGCTAACAACCCGCTGAAAATCAGTTGTGCCTTGAAGAGTCTCTAAACTGTGCAAACTAGGCACAAGCAGGAGACCAGCTGTGGCCATATTATGTATACGCATCAAAAGAATCAGACATCTGTGCATTAGGAAGAAAATGTGTTGCAGAAGACGTTTGTGTAGGCATGACTCTTCACATGTATATAAAAACCTCTTCACATTTGCAGCCATCTGCTCAGGTATATGCTTGCAGGTGCGCACACACACACACACACAATCTCTGCTTTTTTTTTGTTTACAAGCATCACACCATGTTTCAAACAAGATGCGTGCTTCAATAATCACAAAGTAGACTTCAACGGATGATACTTGTTAAGTTCAGATCAAGGATCACCAACAGCGCAAGGCACGAAAACCTTTGATGGGAAATTGTTGCATTTGTACACGTTCATGGCACACAATACACTGGAGTGTTATGGGCCAGCGCAAGCGTTTCCTCATCACAGGTTTGTCAAGGGAAACCACAGGCTTCACGATGGTAGCACTCAGCCATCATGCGCGCTGTTGCCTCCCGATATGGGTGACTGCATCCACGTTCCAGTTTTTTTGCCCCTCGTCCCAGCACATCACAGACAAGCATCACCAGATAGGGGTGTCTTTTTTGCATAGCCACCGTTCTTGGTCGTGCAGGAAAACTGCACAACAAAGTCGTGGGTGGCATGTTACAGAACTCAACACCGCAGGCACCAATCATCAAGGATGCGCTGCTTCCTTACCTTGCACTTCAACAGGATGAGGCATTCGTTGATATATAGCTGCAACATAAGCACACCATCACGGTCAGTCAGCTTGTATCTGCTGCAAATATTTCACACACACAGTAATCAACGACTTTCCTGCTGCCATTTTCTAAACTACTTCAGAAACCTTTCACTGCTTTTTAAGGATTTTGAACTATTAACTTATTTTTAAACTAAGCTATTAACTACTGTCATTTTTCAAAGAGTATTATATCAACTTAACTAACAACTGTTATTGTAAACTAAATGGGTAGTACATTAACTTTCATGGTTTTCAAACTATTAACTACTGTTATTTTTAAAAGAGTAGTTTATCAACTTTCCTGGGTCTTTAAAGCCACGAAGAAAATATGTTAGTGTATAGGCTGTGGTTTTGAAACAGAGCATTGTTTAACATGCATGTGTGGCAGGACAAGGGAAGTGGCAGAGTAATGAGTATCTTAATATGTTGCATGCTACACAAAGCTTTTACCTGGAGGAGCAAAGTGAGGCAGTTGGCTGTGGTGAATGCCAACTAATCCTGTCCCAGACACTGGAATGGCAGCAGACATGCTACCTGGTATCAGTGCATGTGCTTGACCTGCAGTGTTGTGTAACTGACTTGCAGCTGAAATACAGTAAACTTATCAACAAAAAGTTAACATGGTGTCAGCAGCAAATGTCATATCAAGCACAAGAAAGTTAAAGAATGGGCTAGTTGTTACAGCCGGTTCTAATCATAAAAGGCAAAGGATGCTGGTGGAATTACACATAAGAGTTTACAAGTTATTTTTTACACACAGAACATAACTTGGCCTGCCCTGCCCTGCCCTAGTCTTCTGAATCATTGTATAAAAATCTTTGATGTAACAACTTTTGAATATGTAAGTTACATATGCTCAGATAATGCTAATGATGTGTTGAAAGTTTTTAAAAAACGTTTTAAGCTCTATTTTTAATTTCAATTCCCAGTAGGCAGCATTTGCAATGCACTTGTGATAGCTTGTTACTGATGTTTGGAAATCTTGGTGAGTAGGGTAGAACGAGTCCAGATGGTGGTGTCAATCTACAAATGCAAAGCAGTGTGCACAGCTTGCTAAGTAATTTCCATGTATGTAACATGCAGCATAACAAAAAAAGGGAGGAGTGACCCATGTTAAGATAAACAGTCTGCTATGCATTAATAATCAACAGCAGGCTCTTTCAAAATTTTGTCAATGACTATTTATTTTGTTTGATATACTGCTTGCCATAAGCTAAACATGATTTTGAACTTCTCACCTCTTTTAAATAAAATTGTGGGCTTCCAAGTTGTCTTTACAGACTTGCTACGATCAATTACTAGACTACAGATACTGTGTAAGAATAGATTAATGATCAGGAAAACAGCAACGGCAACCTTTAGGGACTAGTTGCCCTAATTTTCTCCCTAAATCAGCTTTCAATCAAATATTTTCTTCTTTTTGAACATCAATTTCCACATCAAAAAGATATAACGAAAGCATAAGGTGCTATCTGATTTCTTTGTGTTTTTAACAAAATACTGAAAATTTAGTAGATTTCATCTGTTCAAAGTCTTAAAAGAATATTTCAAAAGAAATGCTCTTAAGGGTTTTTCCCCCCAAAAAAGAGAAAACTTGCATTTGGAAACAGGTAAACCTCTCTATTCAGACTCATGGAAATAATTTTTTTAAAAAG
Source organism: Marisa cornuarietis (assembly GCA_004794655.1). NCBI lineage: Eukaryota > Metazoa > Mollusca > Gastropoda > Architaenioglossa > Ampullariidae > Marisa > Marisa cornuarietis. The sequence goes on from SMMW01000207.1 coordinate 40,893, forward strand.
TAAGAAGGTGGCTGTAGTTCTTCAAATAATGCGTGGCTCTGTTGGTAATATGTAGCGTTTACAGCTACTTCTGTCATTGAAGATCAATTTGTCTTTTGGGCTTGGAGCCATTTGACTTTCAGAGTTGGGATGACATGATCATTACCGGGTTGATTCGACACACAGAGTTGGTTAAGTACGACTGGTATGATATGGTATGGGTCAAAATGACCGATCACCCAATAAACAGGCAGCCTCTTTCAAATGTACTTTTATAAATGTAATTTCTTTCATGCAATTTCTACAGAAAATCATAATATAGGGAAAACAGTCGGCCACAAGCAGTCGTTTCTCCCCCCCCCCAAACATCTACCAAGTCATAATAGAGCACCAACTGTCGGTCGTCAGTTATAATAGAGATCATATGTATACAGCAAAATACATATAGGTGAAAAATGTGGGGGTCGCAATTATGAGAGGTGGGTCATAATAGGGAAGGTATTAATAAGAGGTTTTATTGTATATGCTAATGCAACCAGATCTTTTACATGACAAAAATGATCCAAGGAAAATGTTATACTAATTGAGCTTTGAAAAATTTCATGGGTGCACTCTCAGAGACAAAACAAGAAAAAACAAAAAACCATGTTGTAGGGAGGAAGAGGATCAGTAATTGCAGTGCATTTGTAATATAATGCTATTGTTGTAATGACTCTCAGCAGTGGCCAGACGTTTTTTCAAAACGACTTTAAATGGTGTTACAGAACCATTACTTTTCACTTTGTTTTAATGTGCAAGTTAATAAAATGTGGATTTATCGTAAGGGAATTTTATCTACAAATTTCAAAAACAAACCCAAACTGTTTAGTATGTACAATTTTGACAATAAAAATACAATAACTGCAAACTGAACAATATATTCCCACTGCTAATGATTATTATCTTCCAGTCTAAACAAAATCTTGGTGTTTCTTGAAAACATCAATGCTGTATGCCATTTAACTGCAGTCAAAGAATGCTCATATTAAATTAGCAAGCCTCATTACAAGAACTTACAATTATTTTTGAAATGAAGAAAAGTAAAGCCATTTAAGCTCGATGGTGGGGGTAGGGGTGCAGTAACCCCACCTAACGCTGCCTGTTTTTCAATGTTATGCATAGTAATTGTTAAAAGTTTATTGCTGTTAGTGTTTGACAACAACAAACTTTTTATTGTGAGAAAGGGAGTTTGTTTGGTGTCAAGCCAGTGCAACTGAGTTAATAACTTGAGGGAGGAGCAGGAACGAGGCCGAAAACCCTGATCCTTCAGCACTGGCAGCCTTCAGGCGTGCAATTTGTGCCAATGTGTGCTTTTGTGCATACACTTGCACTTGAATGCGCAAACAGTAAGTTGTCACAACGGACAGGATAAAAAACCACTGAGAGATATATTTTAAAAAGGAAAGAAACTTCAGATGCTAGTGTAAAAGTTTGTGATCCTCCATAAAAGAAAAATACTCAAGTTTTTTAATGTACACATTAATCAACACAAATAAATTTATTTTCTCAAAAGGCCACCAACCTTAAAACTGAATTATAAAAAAATAAATGAAAGAATGCAACAAATCAGAACATAAACCCCACCTGCTGCACAAAGGTGAACTGGAAAAAAATGCAAAAAACACGTCTGTATTCTGAGCTTAATGCAGGATACAATCTCCATGGTCAGGAGGTATCTTTCTAATATTACCGCCCCTTATTTAAACCTGATATGATACTACAAATATGGTAAGTGATCAGCAGAAATTTTTTTGACCCTCCACGACGAAATGAGTCTTAAGTCGCGCGGAGCATTTTCGTACTAGAGGCCCCGGTTGGGGTCAATTTTGTGTAGTTCGACTTTTCTTTAAAAATGGATTCCTTGGTTATTAAACTAACAGGAAAATACATTCACATTGGTGTGTTAAAATAAAACTTAGAAATTGTCTAAAAATACATTTTAATCACTGCGATCCATGCCAACTTTCACAGAAAAATGACAAAATTCAAACGCTGTTTCAGTACCACTTCCCTGTCAGAACCCCATCGTGTTATACATTGCCAGACAGCCCGGAGTCTGTATTTTCAGTCTCTGTAATGACTGATTCAAATATTAATTAATCAGATGCTTTATCTACTAAAGTTTAGAAATAAACAAATCTGGTCACTGATCTCGACGCTATCCAATGGGAGGCTCAGATCCTGAAATATCCTTAGTAACGAAACAAAAGGCGCTTAGCAATTGGCTAAAAGGGATGAAATTCGTTCCTTTCGTCAGGTTTTGTTCACATGTGCTGTGTACAGCGAAAGTATGGCGAAAACATATCTGAGTGACGAAGTATCATTAGCTTTTAATCCATGAAGTCAGTAGAACATTTTGTGGTTATTATTAAACAAAGAGGAAAGTGTTTATTCAGTGCTGTGTGAATTAACAAAACAGTGCGTATATGTGCATGAACAAACACGTTTTGCATAAAAGTTGTGCTTCTAAAACTTTTTGTGTGGCCCGCCAGTTCTCCAAGTTTTCCGGTATGTCAAAGCATGCAGTTTCTTCTATTTTTTATTTTCTACTCATTTGCCAAACTAGTAGATAATTTTTTGAACATTCTGCTGTTTCTGTGAGTGTACATGCTAATTAGCATGCAGTAACAGTTTTTTTCTATTTACGTTTATTTTACTAACAGGGTAAGGCACTAAAAGTCACACAAATATTCATTGTTATATTTTTTTGTTACTTGAAACAATGTAGCATGCTGTATTTTTTATTATCATGCAAAATTTAGTACAGTTTGAACAATTAGAAGTACCGGTTGCTAAGGGAAAACCTACTGGAATCACTGAAAATCTTTGAACCCGCTTTTCTCAAAAGGCCGCCAACGTACTCGCACACTTCAAACCTTTATAACTCAATTTTAGGACTAGAAGAACTTTGGTATCAAAAGAAAGGTCAGAATCTGTACTTTTTAAAAAAATGCAATTGACATATTTCAAATTTCTGACTTACGACTCATTTCATCGTGGGTCACATTTTACCATCCTTTTGTTAAGTTAATGCCATAATTTATCATGAAAGTGGCAACTGATGATTGGAAAACCATTTAACTACCCCTTTGTTCCCTAATATAGCTGCCAAAGTGACAGAACATTACTGTTAAGCAGTTTTTCTACTGAAGAAAACTGACAGCTTGACACACATTTTTAGTTAAGCTGGACTTCTTCCGTCAAGCCCCCACGAAAGCATATGAACCCCCCCCCCAAAAAAAAAAGCAGCTTTTTCTTAAGTCGACTGTTTCTTGAAATAAATATGATGCAAGGTACGTGTATGCAGATGCATAGAGAACTCACCTGGCACATGATGTTGCTGGTACTGATGGCCATGGTGGTGGTTTGACAGTGTTGCTTGATTGACTGCGTGAGGAGGAGGCTGTGGCATGACCACTACATTGTACTGACCCATGGGTGCATTGTGCTGAACATGAGCTGGTCCAGGACCACTTGCACCACTTGGCCCTGCCTGGCTGAAGGGCAGCTGTCCACCACCTGCCTTTGTTACAAGAAAACAAAAATGCACGGAAGGAATACGGAAGTCCAATAAAATGTTAAATAACATAATAAAATATAATTAGATTTTTAAAAAAGGTCAAAAAACCTCCCAAAATACTAATGATATGGTGAAAATGTCCATGGTCAACTATTTCTAACAAACGAGTTGGCTGCAAAATGATACCCAAAACATGGCAGTTATACACTGCAGCATTTATGTGCCAATATCTGTGGAATTACAAAAACATTGCATTCTGAGCAATGTCAAATGCCGCAAAAATTAATGATAAGCCCTGACATTGTTCTAAAATTGCAATGATCTGTGAGACATAAACTAACATGAAGCCACCACCAAAAGTATTAAAACAAGCTAAAACCAACCACTGAAGGTAAGGCCAAAAACCCGCCCTCTGCTACCTGCAGCGCGTGTGTCATGTAGTTGACAGGCACATGGTGCAAGGATTGGTGGTTAGAATTGCTCAGTCCAACGTGTGTGTGGGCAGGCAGTGCATGGGCAGGCTGAAGAGGTGGATGACCCTGCAGCCCTATCTGCTGCCCATAATTTAGGGAGGGCTGAGGGGTTCCAGACGTTGGCGGCACTCCTTGCGCATGTCCATGATGCTGTTGAGGAGCGCCTGGGTTGGGTCCACTGGGGCCCAAGTGCTGGACAGGTGAGGCCGAGGGATGTGGCGTGATCTGGCCACTTTGAACCTGAGGACCAGGTGGCACCGAGGCTGGATGGTGCTGCTGATGCTGATGCTGGTGCTGGTGCTGGTGTTGCTGCATGTGGGTGTGAGCTGGCTGAGGATGGCTCATGGCTTGAGCACCATGATGGGGACCCATGTGGGCAGGTATTGGCCCATGTGCTTGTTGTGCCACTGAATGATCAAACATAATGCAACAAAGTACTTTCAATATTAGGAAACATTATTTATAGCTAGCACTTTTTTATAACTCAACATTTAAACATTTATAGTCAGTGCTTGTTCATGACTCAACAATTCATTTTTCAAAAGGATCACATAAAAGAATTTATCAAAATTAATGTGATAAAACCATAAACTGGTTTCTCAGAAAGCAAAATACTACTTTTATGCTCACCAAATATTTGATGAGCTGAATGTGTAGGCTGTCCAGAAACTTGACTAGGGTCCATTGGTTGATGAGACATGTGGACAGAGTTGGGTGCAATGCGAGACGGCATCACCTAAGGTTAAAAAAAAAAAACATTTATTCAAATCAAGGAAAATAAAATGTATAAACTCTCACAGATGCCTAGCATTACATTACCAACATTCGAGATTATTGGAGAAACAAATTGCGAGAGTCCTGACTACAACACAATGTCTTGTTTAACCTTAGGCACCGACCTGTATTTGTGACAGGATATGCATCAACATTCAAGATTATTGTAAAAACCAACTGTGAGGGTCGTAACTCCCACACGATGACTTGTTTAATCCTAAGCACTGACCTGTATAGTGGAGGTAGCCCCTTGGGGTAGAGGTACAGCTTGAAAAAGATATTGTGTAGGCAAAGGAGAAGGCTGGGCAAGCAGTGGTTGTCCTGTAGCTAGCATAGGATCTGGCTGAACTGACACCACAGCTGCAACAACATCCACACTGGGTCATACGACTTGCTCTGATGCCAATATACATTGTCCCTCCCATAAACAATACAGCAATCCACCCACATGTGGTCATACGACTTGCTCTGATGCCAATATACATTGTCCCTCCCATAAGCAATACAGCATCCACCCACATGTGGTCATACGACTTGCTCTGATGCCAATATATACTGTCCCTCCCATAAGCAATACAGCATCCACCCACATGTGGTCATACGACTTGCTCTGATGCCAATATACACTGTCCCTCCCATAAGCAATACAGCATCCACCCACATGTGGTCATACGACTTGCTCTGATGCCAATATATACTGTCCCTCCCATAAGCAATACAGCATCCACCCACATGTGGTCATACGACTTGCTCTGATGCCAATATATACTGTCCCTCCCATAAGCAATACAGCATCCACCCACATGTGGTCATACGACTTGCTCTGATGCCAATATATACTGTCCCTCCCATAAGCAATACAGCATCCACCCACATGTGGTCATACGACTTGCTCTGATGCCAATATACATTGTCCCTCCCATAAGCAATACAGCATCCACCCACATGTGGTCATACGACTTGCTCTGATGCCAATATATACTGTCCCTCCCATAAGCAATACAGCATCCACCCACATGTGGTCATACGACTTGCTCTGATGCCAATATACATTGTCCCTCCCATAAGCAATACAGCATCCACCCACATGTGGTCATACGACTTGCTCTGATGCCAATATATACTGTCCCTCCCATAAGCAATACAGCATCCACCCACATGTGGTCATACGACTTGCTCTGATGCCAATATATACTGTCCCTCCCATAAGCAATACAGCATCCACCCACATGTGGTCATACGACTTGCTCTGATGCCAATATACATTGTCCCTCCCATAAGCAATACAGCATCCACCCACATGTGGTCATACGACTTGCTCTGATGCCAATATATACTGTCCCTCCCATAAGCAATACAGCATCCACCCACATGTGGTCATACGACTTGCTCTGATGCCAATATATACTGTCCCTCCCATAAGCAATACAGCATCCACCCACATGTGGTCATACGACTTGCTCTGATGCCAATATATACTGTCCCTCCCATAAGCAATACAGCATCCACCCACATGTGGTCATACGACTTGCTCTGATGCCAACATACATCCCCCTCCCCTGCCCACAAGCCATAACCTCGCTAATGTTCATTACCACCTCCTTTTTGCTTATTATCTTCCCCAGTAATGTCTGTGTAATGAGAGGTAGCTATGGAAGGTCTCAAGCTGACCGGTACAACTAGCAACAGCAGCCGTCAAATGCCGTGCGTAATGAGAGTTAGCTATGGTTGGTCTCCATGCACCCCTTGCTAAGTGCCTCACCTCTCTTGGGATATGTTTTGCTCTGGGACATGGTCTGACGGCCTGTTGCAAGTATTCCAACATTGCTAAATAAATTAGAACACATAGGAACCATGGATGGTGGGTGTATTACTGGTGACTGTCTGGGTGGTGTTGGTGATGGAGCTGGTTTCATCTAGATAAAAAAACATAACCACACACACACCAATGTAACTGTCCATCAAAAGACCCGATGGTGTGATTGCTTATGCCCTGCTTTATACAATATCATGACAATAAATCAAATAAAACATTTATATTGCATGCATCTAAAGATTACCAATTGTTCTCATAGCAAGTAGCAAATTTTCAGGAGTTCCCTATAAGAACTTCCTATCAGGTAACAGTGTATTCACACTGTACTACCAAAGCTGTATTTAACAAGGCACAGAGTATTTTAAGTTTGAGCTAATTAAAGGCAAGATGCCTTGTTTAGAAATGGCTTAGTTTAGTGCTAATTTCTACTATGTGCCAGTGACTCTTAATGATAAAAACTCAAGCTTTAAAATTTGTTTATCATGTGAAAAGTAACACTGGCTGCACACTACCTACCATCATCTGTGCTAAAACTGTTCATTTACTTGTTGACTAAATTTCACACACACCCTGACTGAATATGGGCAGGAGAGAAAGCTAGTATATCTACCCCGTATGAAGCAGGCTTGAACTCCTTTGCGTTTGGATTTAAGTTGGAATGGGCGACTTTACTGAAAAGCAAAGACAACAATCACCAGTGCTGTAAATAAATGATATTGATGAAAAGGTCAAAATCCAAACTTTAAAAAAAAAACTTCCATAGAGAATTTCACTAATGTAACTAATAAAAGGTACATTTTAATTTTGCATGTTCTCTATCCATGATTCCCTCAAATATCAAGTATTTATTGCAACAAAAATATCAACATAAATTACAAAAACACTTTTTCAGCAATCAATAATGTGCATGAAAAGTAACCTCTGGCACTGACTCAAATAATTAAAACCTTCGACACGGACTTACTCTAATAATTTATTTTCCACTTTCTCTTCCTCTTTCTTCTCCTCTAACCCTGTCTTTTTTTCCTGTGCACGTTCAGCCTTGTGGTCTTCTCCATCCTCAAGCTGCAAGAGAGGGTCTTGATTGAAAGACTAACAGCATAAAGTCAATGTGAAACAGACACTTAACCCTCAAGCTGCAAGAGAGGGTCTCATGTTGACAGAAAATTCAGCGTAAACTAAAGTCAACACAAGTAAGGAATCAAGTCAATGCACCTCTACCCCCAAAAATCTTACATTCACAAAATTATGCAAAGGCACAGGTATCTTATCTATATCTATACCATGTCATAATAAAACATACAGTGGCTTAAAATTACGAGTAAGTAAACCAATGAGTAATCCAGACCTTAGAACGGCCAACCTGTAATCTTTCTGGGAAAACTGTAGCCCTCTAGGAAAAATATAATCTTGATTCAGTATTCTATTTTTTCAACTACAGACCAATCAAACTGAAAATGAGAGGTGAACTCTTTTCCTTCAAAATAACTGGACTGCTGTTGAAGTGGATGTTATTATTGTTTGTTTTGACAATCTTGGAATCTGGAAAGGGAGTTTTAATGATATTTATAAGATCAGCAGTCGTTACCAGCACATTCATTTTTATCAGCTTTTCTGTCATTGCAGCTTTAGCACACGAGACATCACTTTCCCCATGAGGAGGATCTGAAGCCAATCCCATCTTAAGAATATGCTGAAATGCCAAATACCCCAAAACAAGTTTTGTTTTGTCTTTGAGCATTTATTTGTTTTGTAATACTGTAGGTATCACTCAAAATGATTAGGTGGCAACACTGTTGCCATCAACCATAAGGTCTGGTGGGTTATTCACGAGAAAGACTCTTGGCTTTGTTCTGCTGAAATGAACATGAACTCTGTTGCGAGCACTCATGCTTTTCATATCTAGCATTTTAAGGCACTCGATGCAAGCTTAAAATACTGATTCAGTTTTTCGCTGCAGTCGTTTTGTTGAGAGGAAGGTGGAAATACCAGACATAATCACCCTTAAAAAAAAAATCCGTATTTCAAGGAACCATTTTCTGCAATCTATTTAAGTATGAAATCTGCAATTTACATGGAAAATAAAAGTCTAAGTAATAAGATTATAAATGAATATGAAGAAATTCCTGGGGCTTGTTATTGGTTTGTACTGTACTTAGTACAAGTCTAGTCTTTGACGTTCATAATCCAGTTCTTCATCTGGCTACCCCTCCAAGGTGCCTTGAAGGACAGTCTTCGACAAGGTGTCGTGCCGGGTCACGTGACCAAAGAAGACCAGCTTACGTCACTTGACTGTTGATAGTAGAGGTTCCTGGTGTCCTACCAGTGTGGCCATCTTGTTTCTTACAAAGTCGTTGGTTTTATGTTCTTTGTATGAGATCCGGAGCAGCCCCCTCAGGCACTTGTTCTGAAATGCTTGGATTCTCCTTTCCGTGTAAGTGACCAGTATGTTTCACATCCGTAGAGCAGGATCGGCACTACCAGGGATTTGTATAGCCTGTACTTGGTAGTGAACCTTATCTTGTGGCTATGCCAGATCCTATCTAGTCTAGTCATTGCTGCTGTTGCGATCCTGATGCGGATATTTGGCGTGGAGCTGCCGTCCTTGGAGAGGGTGGCTCCCAAGTACTTGAAGCTGCTGACCTCTTGGAGCTGTACCCCGTTCATAAAGATCTCTGCTTTGCCGTTGCCATTGATCATAACTTTGCTCTTTTCAGGGCTGGTCTCTATTCCATATGCATTTGAACTGTCAGTCAGTCTGTTAGTGTGGTTCTGCAGTTCTTTGTTAGTACCTGCTAAAAAATCTGTCCTCTGCAAAGCGCAGAATGCAGATCAGCCTTCCTTCCACCAATGGAACCCTGGCCAAAATTCCAATGATTTACATAAATTACAGCTAACCTTAAGGTTAAGCAGGCTTGTACAAAAATTATGGTCTCTGAAAAAATTTATTTTGAAACATTCCAAACATTTTACGTCTGGGAAATAGTTTCTTATTTTCCCAAGAAGTTTCCACTCTGTAAGAAACTTGTATTTGAATCTTGCCAATGGGGTGCCACAAAACACCATTTGTTATCCTTCTAACTACCAACTTCCCAGTAAAACTTAAAAAATAATCTTAAGGTATTTGTCATATGTTGAATTTTTAAGGAATAGCACAGCACTGTCCAACCAGGCCTGGCAATCCACAGCTACTTTTACTTTATCCAATGGGTAAAGTGCAAATCTTTGGGGAAGGAACAAAGTGGCAAAAGCTATCTAAAAAGCATGAGAAGTCCAATGAAGTAGGTCTGTCCTTGAGTGCAGTCAAAGAATCTGGAAAGGTCAGCAAGGCATAAAGCTAAACAAATACCCCATTTTAGCTACATTATACTTACCAACATAGGTGGCGTAAGCTGTTGAGTAAATACACTTCACAAATATGAAACCAAGCCATTAGTTTTCTTGCAAAAACTTCAATACACTTAACAATTACATATCTGGCATAATCAGTCTAAATTTATTTTTTAGAAAACTTGATAGCATTTTTACCTTAAAATTTCGTTGAAAGTCTTTCAGACCTTCTAGTTTTTCCTTATCTGAAAGAAGAAAATTCATACACAAAGATTTTTTTCCCCAAATCATGTCTTCAAAAGTGGATATATGCAATTCAAAAACCAGATAATGCTGGGAAATCTGCCAATCCAAACTTAAGTCTAAGAAACACAGCTTTGCCAACAAGCATTGTGATTTTTGACTATATACACAAAATATACGTCACATTATGTCTTAACATTATTAAATTTACCAGTGTTACAAACCTATTTTTATTACGCAATTTTATTTCACTTTCTATGTATATATCTATGTGTTGGGTTAAATTTTGTAATCGACTTTTCACTCACTTTCCATTGTTCCAGAAGTCTTAATTTTTCACCATTTACTTATTTCCAGTGACAATACAATTTAAAATCATTTCCAGCAGTCCACAAATAGTAAAACAATTTTTTTTAATTTAACACCTCGGCGACGGAAAGCTAAGCAGCGGTTTCGTTCCCATTGGAGCGAGATGTATTTACCCTTTTTTAAAAAATCATAAAAAAATTAACTAAAAAAGGTAGAAGAACAATTTAAATTGATAATGATAGATCAACATGTGTAGAAAAGAAACATCTTTACCTTGTGTTTGCTTTAAAACACATTTTTGTAGTATTCCCATCAGAAAATGCCATGATAATTAGTAATAAGAAGAAATCCGATAGGTTTCAGAAGCCTAAACGAATATAACATAGGAGGGAACTACTTGAACCGTTGGGAAATCGTCCACCATGATTCCCTCCCTTGAACTGGCAGGAAGATTCCGTGGTAAACAATGAGTTTTACAGTAATCGCCATTTTGAGAAAAGAAGCACGTTGTTGTCACTCACTTTGACATGGATTTTTACTTCAACAACCGAAAAGGAGATGAAAATAGTAAGTAATTTCAAAATTCTCATGTATATTCTAAAAAAACATATGCTTGTTTGGTACTTTATGTCTGTATATATTGTGTAAATAATTTTTGTTGTTAATTTCCGGCCGAAGAATTTCTTAAGTTCTAAGACACGTACAGTCGTAATCTTTCATTTGATTTTAGTACCCGAAGACAAAACCTATGTATCTTAAAATTTACACCAAGTGAATGTTTTAAATATGCTCTTAAAAACGGTGTATTACTGATGGTCGTTTTTACTGTAGGTTAATAAATATAAATTTTCAAAGCTGCCGGTCGAAATTTCAATACCAGTTACGAGTAACCGTTCCAAAAAAAGGGCATGGCGGTGCGAACGTATCAACTTGACCGTGCCGTAACCGAAGTGTTAATCCATTCGCGACCTCCCTGGTGAATTCACCAGGGTAGCGCGGCCCACACTTGGTTTCCACCCTGACGAATTCGCCAGGGGCTTTTTTCTATTTTCTTACGTTTTAAAATGCGTTGTTTTGGATAAAAAAATTAATGAATTCGATAGTTGAGTAGTTTTACGTCTGACAGTAATTTTCTGCGTTCTCCCACGGTACCTGTCTTTCTGTTTAAAAAATGGCTAGCAAATTCCCGGTATTGACATTTCGACCGGCAGCTTTGAAAATTTATATTTATTAACCTACAGTAAACCATCTGTAATACACTGTTTTAAAGAGCATTTTTAAAACATTCACTTGGTATAAATTTTAAGATACATAGATTTTGTCTTCAAATATTAAAATCAAATGAAAGATTACGACTGTACGCGCTTTAGAACTTTTGGAAATCGCCGGTCGGATATAACAAAAAAATTATGTACACAATATATACAGACAAAGTTTTTTTGAAAACTATAAAAGTTCATGCGACCAGAGAGAAAGACCTTCACCAAAGGGGCACTCTTGGAACTTGAAACAATCTGGGGCCACTCACACTTTTATATTTTGTTATATGTAATCCCAAGACCTAAGGAGGAACATTTTATGCTTTTTAGAACATTTCAAATAAAACTTAAAAAAAAATTTATTTAAAAAAATCATTTGGATGCAAGGAAAGGGCAGATGGCCATTGATTTGCATGAGGGCAAGTGTCTTACGACAGCTGCTTTTCCATTGATTAACAGCGTCATTGAGAAGCTCCACTAGTAGAAATTGTAAAGATTTGGGCTGAAAACAAGTGATTCTTGATGTAACAGCATCACTGAAAAAGTGCACAAGATATTGTACAGATTAGGGCTGAGAAAAAACGATTTTTGCAGCTGTTTGTGCCCTTGACTGGGGCGGGGAAACCTGATCTTGGTGCTATCTTAAAATCTTGACTAGAGTTAAGTAGGAAGTCCTGACTAGATTTGTTACAAGAGATTTATTCACATGAAAGCTGTTGAGGTGAGTCAGTGTTAATATTTTTTTGAAAATCTAAGCTCCTGGACCTAACGTAACTGGTGAATATATTAAATCAGCATAATGAATTTAAATCTGATTAATTGCAGATTTTAAGAATTTTTTTTAAGATTTTCATTTTTCTGTCCAGGATTCCTTATTTTATATGTGTGTTCTTCGTATTGGTAGGTATTAGAATCTGCTGGACTTAGGAAGGGAACCAGAAATAGATTGTGTTCTTTTTACACTGGAGCATAACCTAACCGCAGAATCTTCAAAGACGACTGCACAAGGGAGAGACTGCAGCAGTCTTTTATCATAAAAGGGGATTTTCGGTTTATTGTGCCTTATTAAATGTAAGTGAAATAGGTTGTTTTGTCATTAGTTTTCTTATATAAAATTCAGATGTTTTTTGTTGTTTTTGATTCTCAGAGAAACTGCAGAGCTGCATGCGACAACCAACAAGCATGATGACTTCAGGCTAGACACAATATTTACAAGTCACACTGTGTCTTAAAATTATGAGATTTCTTTATATCATCATGATTATTTTTAGATGTTAGGACAATTTTGAAATGAGACACATGTATGTTAGCTTATGCAATGCTTAAGGACAGGAAACTACAATACCTCTTGGAGACTTGCGTTCCGCTGGTTGACTAGTTTGGGTCTGCACCTGAGTCGTAGGTGATGCTGGGCATGGTTCTGACTTTTCTAGTGAAGCTGTCACAGAAGCTACAGAAGTCTGCAATATAGATGAAGTTGTGGGCATGGGAACAGGGGGTGGAGCTGCTGCCACAATAGGCAGCTGGCTGGGCTGTTGGATAGTAGACACAGACTGCAATGGCTGGGAAACTTGAGGTGGTGGCATCAATGGTGTAGGTCCTTGCTGCTGTTGGATATGATTTTGTGGGATGGCATTTACAGGTGGGCAGCTCTGCTGTTGCAGTGGTGTCACAGGGTGAGTCGCTGCATGGTGCTGAGGACCATGAGAGCTGATCACAGTGCTTAAGACTGGCATGGGTTTCGGGGCCCGTAGGTGAACGGCTTCACCTTTTCTATCTTTAGTGACATCTACAAAATGGACATATGTTGTTCAAGCTTTATCAGATAGGCTTGATTTCATAACTGGATAAAAAATAAAACTCTTGCCTCCTTGATGCATCTTTAAAGAAACCAATGAAAGTAGCACTAGTACAAAATCCATTTATATAACAATTTTTGAAAGAACTTTGCTTGATCAATGCAACATGCACTTATGCACTTTAAATCTACCTTTATGAAGTTTTTGCTCAGTTTTTTTGTTTGAAAAGACTTGCCTCCATTGACTCTCTGGTCATTTATTTCTGGTCGTCGCTGATGAGCATGGGTAGGGACAGCTGGTGGCACACCACAAGTTTGCTGGACCGGAGGATTGCTTACACTTGAACGGTGATTCTCCCATGTTCGCTTATCTCGTTGTGGCAGAGGCTGCATTCCTGCTGGAGGCACTTGATGAACTGGATTTTGGTTAGTGGAAGTCTGTGGGCGTCTACTAAGAGGTATTGACCTAAAGTAAAATATATAAAAAAATCAAACACCATACACACATATTCATAAACAGAGCCAATCTACAGATGTTGTAACTAAAGTGCTAGTCACTTTTTTGTGTTTAGAATTACCTATTATTTGTGCCACCTTCCCCAGGCCGCAAAACAGCACTAAACTTGGACTCTTCATCTCTGTCTCCATTTTCAAGAGCAATACGAGCTTTGTAGGTTTCACTGCTTTCTATTTCTCTAGCAATGCGCTCCGCTTCTTCTTCTTTTCTTTTGTAGTCTTGGTCATTTTTTCTGACCAGTGGTGTTCTGCACACATTAAAAAGCTATTATTATTATTATTGATCAAATAAAAGTTAAGATACAATTTTTTTTTTATCATTATAATTTATTATTTACTATTCCAGCAGCAATTACTTGTTTTAACGGACAGTTTAAATTTACTAGTAAAGTATTACAACTATTACAGTGTTAGAGTCTTATTTTTTGTATAAAAAAAACCTCACGAAGCTGAAACTTTTATTAAAAGCTTCACTCGAAAGAAGAAATCTCAAGCATGTTTTCTGAAAATACCCTTACGTGTACTGTGAGAGGTTTTCATCGTATGTGCTTTTCACATCAAACCGCTCTGCATTTTTGCGGAACATTTCAGATGCATCCCAGCCATTCTGAAAACAATTTGTAACACATTTTAAACAGATCAATCTGAAGGTACCGTATTTTAGCACAATAACTATACTTTGTTGTAAACCTGTTTAAACACATCCAAAATTATATAATAAAAATTATGATCTTTTCAATTTTTCAGTAAATCTATTTGTTTTTACCTCTTGAGAAAACAAGTTTTACAGAAAACTAGCAGTTGTAGGAAATGCTGTTACAGCTTAATACCCACTGGGATATAGCGCATCCGACTATATCTGATCTAATGACATTTTAGATACAAACTTGATCATAGATCTTTGGAAATGTCCTTGTTAATGTAAGATAAATAACAGCCATAAAAGAGGCTGTTATAGCTCAATGTTCACCGGGAAACAGTTCACTGATTATATCGGATTTGATGATTAAAAAAAGTTTCAGACACAGACTTCATCCAAAGTCACAGATCTTAGGCAGTATGCATTCATTACGAGTAAAGAAATGCACAGCACTGCTATCATAAAAAACTGTTTACATTTTATTCTTCTAAAAAGAAAAACACACAGAAACCTGCCTGCTTATCCATTACTTGTTTTTAGCCATTTAGCTCCTAGAGATGCAATTTTAGAAATAAAGTAAAAGGACAAAAAAACTTTGAATAGCCTAAATTGTAGAAATTTTTAAACTAAAAATATTTTTCTAACACTCACAGCAGTGGGATCTAATGTGTAGCTGGCATCATCACCTGTGCCAGCCTCCCATGGTTCAAGTTCTTTCATCTCTCTCTCTGCACTCTGCCCATTCCTAGTAATTGAGCTGTCTATAAATGAATCCGCTTAAAAATAAAAAACAAACATAAAACCCATTAACACTTCGTCCATTCCTACTAAATGAGATGTTTATAAATAAAACCACTTAAAATCTTCTACCAAACACATTTCTATCCCTTTACTGGTAAGCTCCCTCCACTAGTATATCATGTGAAACTGACAAGACCACATTTTTTTAACAGCTTGATTATTTCATAGGAATGACAGCATATCACTTACTACACTACCTTCAGTGACACACATTTCTAAACACGGACTTTTCAAATCTCACATTCCCATAAAATGGGGAATGCGTTCAAATGCCATTCACTTTAACTAAATAACTTTAAAAGAAACAAAAAGGGGGCTGGGGTGGGAAACAATCCTCACCTCTAGACGCATCAAAATCCACATTGGAAGCTGAGATACAAACTATGTCGTTGGCCTTAAAGATCATGTTCATCACCTCTCTGCTCAAAGGCCTTGGTGACTGGCCATTTGCACTAGGTTTCAAAAGAGTGCCTGCACTTAGTAAAATTTCCATCTGCAAATGTTTAAAAAAATTATGCCTTTAGAAAGCCCCAGTTACTAGATAATACTCAGAAAAAATACTGTTACATGAATACTAAATGGATACTGAAAGGCAAATCATCTGGGGACTAAAATGGTGCATATTTTAGCGTGGTGTGTGCTTTTTTTTCAGCCATGTAGAAAACTGAATGCTTTTGGAAAGCATTTGTCAAAATTATATGGTAAATAACCTGCTCTAACTTTTATAGATGACTATTTAACCAACAATTTTTTTTTATACAAAATTATATGAAAATGACCTCGGAATTCCATTTTTCACTCACTGCAAGCCATATGTTTGTGTCTCGTATCGTTATGAAAAGTGTATCCATCTGCTAGGTTTGTCAGTCTCTAGCCCTAAAATATTTGACAACATGGCAAGTGCAGCCATCAGAACATTAATGCAGTTATTTGCTGAACTTTTACTATACTGGTGTTTTGGGAGCTCTGCTACTTTGGTTTGGGTTGTGTTGCAAAACCTTGCTGATCAAATGCAAATATATTGAAAAACTTGCTGTATATCAAACTAAAGAAAAATGAATAAACATTTATACTATAAAGCCAAAGAAATCCCAGAATAATATGAATATTATGAATAATAACTGCTAGCGTAGTCTGTTAAATGCCAATGATCAACATTACAAAGAAGGAACCTTTTTTCTAGCCTTTCAACAATACATTTCAGATATAAAAATCTTAATGTACCTTCAATTCTTCTTAGAACACAACTTTATTAAATTCTAATAAAATTTGCTGACGATATTGCTGTTTAAATGTTTATGATGTTTTGCTGCCCTTCACTGGTTTATTTTAGGTTATCACACAAAAACTTTCTTCCTAAGTGTAAAATGATAAAAATGGTCTAGGTCTTATAAATGCAACCAAAGTGAATTTTTTTTTTAAATTAGTGCAAGATGCATTATTTGAGATGTTATTAGGAACTTTTAGCAATTACAAAAAGTAAAGAAGAATTCAACTTGGATGTCTTTATCATGAACAGTGGTTGCATAGTTTGGAGCAATAAAATTTTCTTCTTTTTCTTCTTCACCATTATCTCTACCAGAGACAAAAAGAGACTCATCCTCTGAACAAATACTTTCAGATTCAGATTCAAATATTTTTACTAGACCTGAAATCAAAATCAGAGAGCCGCTCACAACCAACATGTTTGTGTTAAACACAAAAAAACAGGAAACTTTTGTACCATCTTTCTCTTTGTTTTACATATGTTACTTAAAAAAAAGAAAGATAACAGAGTAAAATTACATCAATTTTTAATCATTTTTAGCTTGAAAAGCTTCAAGCTAAAAATGAATTTAAAAAAATTGCTGTAATTGTACTCAAGAAACTTTTTTTTAAAAATCTCTTCACAACCATCATACTTCCATTTCAATTGGTGGAAGACCAATCTGCAACCTATGCTATGCAGATGACAGATCTGTTAGCAGGTACAAACAAAGAACTGCAAGACCTGAGTGACCAACAGATTCACAGACAGTTCAAATAAATGTGGAGTGGAGACCAGCACTGAAAAAAGCAAAGTTATGATCAATGGCAACGGCAACGCAGAGATCTATATGAACGGGGTACAGCTCCAAGAGGTCAGCAGCTTCAAATACTTCGGAGCCACCCTCTCCAAGGACGGCAGGCCCACGGTAGATACCTGCATCAGGATCGCAACAGCAGCAATGGCTAGGCTAGATAGGATCTGGCTTAGCCACAAGATAAGGTTCACTACCAAGTACAGGCTGTACAAATCCCTGGTAGTGCCGATCCTGCTCTACGGATGCGACACGGAAAAAGAATCCGGGCATTCGAGAACAAGTGCCTGAGGAGGCTGCTCCGGATCTCTTACAAAGAACACAAAACCAACGACTTTGTAAGAAACAAGATGGCCACACTGGCAGGACACCAGGAACCTCTACTATCAACAGTCAAGTGACGTAAGCTGGTCTTCTTTGGCCAAGTGACCTGGCACGACACCTTGTCGAAGACTATCCTTCAAGGCACCATGGAGGGTGGCCGACACCGCGGTGGTCAGAGGAAGAACTGGTTTACGAACGTCAAAGACTGGACTGGCCGTCCTGTACAGGACCTGCTGACTATCGTTCACAATAGACAAGAGTGGCGGCCCCTGTCAGCTGCCAAGTCTATCCATGTGATCCCCCTAACGCCAGGTGCCAGGCAAGGGACGACTGACTGACTGAATCATTTTTAACCCTCTTGGTTCAAGATAAAAAGGAATATTACAATGACTGGCTTATCACTGAAGACTGCGAAGGCGACAATGGTGAAGTTTTTTTTATTATTATTGCTGCTCTGAGATAAACATTAGACCGAGAAACCTATCTATTTTTGGAGAAGAGAAAAGTTGAACTTTGCAATAAAAAGTAATGAAAATCGCATTCCCGTGCTACCCGGCAAAGCCATGATCGTGATGTTTCCAAAAAAAGAAAAAGTAAGATTATAGTGAATGCTGTTTACATATTTTTTTCCAAACGAAATCTGACCAACGCATGAGGTAGCCATCTCTATTTGACCAAAATGTCTGAAACATATTCTTCCACCTGAGAGCAAAACAATTTATTTATTGCCATGGCTACTTATCTATGTAACTTGAGACAGTAAACAGAAATGTTACACACATCACATGACCTACTATGGTGAATGTATAAAGAATTGTGTTGGTAGGCTGGGTCACTCTCACAAAAACAAAATGCTGTATGAAAATCAACAGTACCTTGGGACCAACAGTGCTTAATACACCCTCATAAATACTGCCATTCTTGACATGAAGAGTAACGTTGCAACCCTGTAAACAAAATTATACTTCCATGAACTATGCTGCATTTTCTGCTTAAAAGTTGTCTTTAGTTATCAAAGGAATCAATCTAAAATAAATGTCAAAGTGACTGGCTACAAAAAAACTTCCCGACTTTGTTGAATTTTAGTATAAAGTATAACGAATATAAATAAATTCCAACAGTCAAATACTTTTTCTTTACAGTTCATGCACGTGGCATTGTAGTAAACCATACTCCAATCAAAGAAATGGTCACCTCAAAAATACTTACAAGCATGCTTATTAGTCCATAAACCAGTCTCTCATTGGAATAGATTCCATCACTCTGCATCTTGAAAAAAAACAACAAAAAACATTTAAGTTTAAGAACGTGTTAGCCAATGAATGCAAGTTTACCTGTCTATTCCCTCAGACAAACTAGTGTATTGTACTACTACAGTCAACTGTCTTTCAAAAAAGCAGCCCATAACCATGTTAGTTTCCTATTTGAAAGGGAACTAACATTATAAAATACATCAAGCACAAATAAATTTAAAACTGCAACTAGGAACAAAATTCGTTTAACAAAAATTCTCACAACCATCTGTCATTTAAGACTTTTACCATGCAGTCATTAGCTATTTTGAAACAATTTTACGGAGATAAATAGGTTAAAAAAAACACTGATTAACTGCAACTGCCATTCACAAGACCGGTCTATCTTCAAAAATAACAGCATTGTGCAGAAATATCCCTAAATGCTCACACACTAAACAATGTTGACACAATAAGCCACATGCAAACTGAAAGTAAATGCAGTGACAAATTTCTAAACTGCATAAATATTGCCACTAATCAAAAGAGAAATCGTGTTATACCGGATTCATCAGAGACGAAGAACCATTTCGACGCACATTTCCACCTGGTGGAACTCTGTTGATTAAAAAAAAAAAACTATTTAAGTAAGACACAATGCAAACTCTCAGAGGCAGTATTTTATTAAAGCAAGTTATTACCAATTGTCAATTCTTTAGCACAATATGCAAGAGTGAAATTATAGCTGGCAGATGGTGTAACTGATAGACTAATAAGTTATCACAGCTTAACATTTTCTATGCTATTTTTTTGTCATACGGCAAATGAATCATTTACCACTTCTCTCCAACTTTCTTTAGTCTAAATGCTAGATGCTTAAAAACAAGGTTACACCAGAGGCGCTAAAGAGAGAAGGGCTAGCATCTCAAGCGTGGGAACAGATTACTTGTGACGCGCATGCCATGGACTAAGTCATTGCCTTGTTTTTTTCCGGTTTCACTTTGCAATGTCACAGAGCTACTGTCGTAATTATTTTGAGATGCCAGACACTAGATGTGTGATTCCAGGTTGTCCTTCATGCAAAAGTTGACACAAAGATTTATCACTTTTCTGCATATGAAGACTGGGAAAAAGCTCTTGTGAGAGCTATGAATCGTGATTTTAGCTTTAACATTGAAAGAGCGACTATATGCTCAGACAGTTTAAACCGGAATGTTACATTGAACATAAGTCACCGGACAAGAGTAATATAAATTTTTTATATTTTAGAATAATTAGATGTTCCAGTGGTAATAAGTATTGCTGCGCCAGATAAAAAAGATTCATAGACATAAAAATAACCAAACTGTTTATCCGACACTGGTGTTTTGAAACTATTTATATTAGAGAGTGAGGGCATGCATGCAGGTGTGTGTATGAAGATAATAAGTAATCCATTACAACAGAAGTGTTGCTAGGTTGTTTAAGTCCATCTTAAATAAACAAATGGGTCTTTAGTCTTTTTCGAAACGTGGTTGCCGAGATGATGGTGGACAGTGACGCTGGCAGAGCATTCCACAGCTTAGGTGCACCGTTTTTTGAAGGCCCTGGCTCCAGTGCGCTTCTTGTTTGTGTCTTCCACTGCAGGGAGACAGAAGCGTGACTGGGAGCCAGACTGCAGACCATGTGACGGCTGGTAAGGAGGAACTACCTCTTGCAAATAGTCAGGAGCAGTTTTGAACATGCAGGACTGTGCAATCGAAACACTTTGTGATCAATGCGCTTGTTCACTGGGAGCCAGTGAAGGCTCTGTAGGATAGGGGTGAGGTGCTCAGTGGACCACTTTGCACAAGTGACAATCCTGGCGGCTGTGTTTTGAGCTCTTTGGAGTCGATCTAACTGTGTAGCAGGTATACCCCACAATGCACTGTTACAGTAGTCTAATCTCGATATGATGGTAGCCATAGCAAGTGAGTTGGCAGCAGCCTGAGTCAGCATGGGCCGTAATCTACCTAAAGTCCTCAAAACGTAGTTGGATTTTGCCACAACAGAACTAACATGGTTGCACATGCTCCCAGGTACAAAACAAAGAGACCGGAAGCTGCCTGTCAATAAGTTAAGCTTGTATACAGTGGATGAGAGGTGAGTCAGCACTGTCCCACTACATGCACGTAGTGATGGCAGTCCTTTCCTTCAGTGTCTCTAGTTACGCATAAAGGAACTAGAACAATGTTAAAAGAAAGTTACATTTCTTGTGTCCCATAATTTCCAGTGTGGTTGCATTTGCACTACACTATTATCAATGGGAGTAAAAGGTGGGGAGAACCACCGCATAGCCATTCTTAGCTTATAGTTTGAATATGAGTTTTTCCTACATCAAGAGTATTTACAATCCTGATTGGGGTCAACTTTGATCATTCCTCACCTTTACTCTTTCTTAGGGAATACTTTTCTGTGGTTGTTTTCACTTGGTCATGCTTACAGATTTTGCCATTGTTACGCTTAGTTGAAGATCACTCAAGTCAATAGTAGCAAAACAAAGAATCAACTCATTTCTAGTATTTAACTGTAAAGGTCAGTACTGAGACCATTAACTATGCTTACACCAACTTGCAAACATAAGCAATCGACTAAACTAGAGATGTCTCTAATAGGATCTGTCCAATCGGTTAAGCGTAGAGAAAAATGATCAAATTGTTCTGGAAAGGACCAACTACCAATTTGCCATGCACAAGAACTAAATATCAAACAAAATTATTCACAGGTAAATCATGACATCTTGTGCTTTCATCTCAGCACTGTGCATTATTTGTTACTGTTATACATAGATGTTTCAACTCGTTGATTTCTTATTAGAAGAAACTCGTGAAAGCTGCAGTTGTATGTTTAATTAGCAATAGCGGTTTAAGAGATTGTCAACTCGAAAATTAATATGGCTGAAACAGATGCATAAGCAAGAATATATCGCACAAACTTAACATTTTCAAAAGACCTCGGCGATTTTTGTTCTGATTGCGGACCTATGAACATGCATGATGATGGCAACCTGCTTGCACTGCCTACAAACCACATCTAGACATGCAGTGCTAGTAGCGAGATGGCGCAGGCAACTGCAAACACATCATTTCCGCTCCAATAAAAAGATGCAAGAACAAATAAATTAGTCAAAATTATATCAATGTAACCGCTAAAACATGTACAGAATCTTTACCTATTATTATTATATTCCATGTTATTTTTACCTTGTGTTGTTCATATTGACTTGTCTAGAAGAGGCCCCTCTGCTTGTCCTCCTCGGCTCTCTGGTGGTCATGGTCGCCATCTCAAAAATGTTGACTTATAGATCCTGAGTACTTATTAAATGTCTGTGATCCTCAGATCACGCAATGAAATCTACAAGCAAACAGACCATTAATGATCACGTACTTGCTGTGTAAAGCGTACAGTTACGAGTGTTCGGGACCCAAACTCTGAGGATTGTAATCAAGCGACGTCGTCCAGCTGAGCCATCATCGCCGAAGATCAGCCAAAAGGCAGCGGAGGAACACAAGTGACGTCACATTATCGCCTTTTTGACAAGCAGCTGATTGTTGTAGCTTATCTAATGTTAATTGAAAGTCATCTTTAAAATATTATTGGTACAGTATAATTTTATTCATTTTACTGTGCCAACAATTTCAAAATCAAAAGCCTATCAACTTATGCTAGCGTATTTAGAACTATTTGCTGTCTTGTTATATCTGTGCAAGCAGGCATGATACAAGACTTGAGGACAGAAATATTGATTGGAGCTGATATTATGATGTGATGCTTACAAAGCCTAAACTTCTCCACTTTTAGGGTTTTTTTTATATATATTAATTGAAATAGTTTGATGTAGTCGGAGTTACCTGCGTGGTAATGCCTACTTCCGTAAGACTGACTTCCGGTGTGAAAGAGCAGACAATGTTGTGACAGAAGATCAATTCGTCAATGCTGGTTAAACAGTGTCTTATCAACCACACCAGGCACTTTTTTTTATTTGGACCAGTTATGTTATGTCTATTTTTATTCAGGGATAAATTCATTGAATACCAGTGTAATTACCCAATACTTCATGGCTGACGAAGTACACGGATCCTTCATCCCATGGCATATCGCTGCGTATCTTAGATGTAGACACACAAGGTTTACTTACACTTCTTTACTTTCATAGCCACGTGTTTTTGACAAATAAATATTGTTTATTCCTACCTTGAGATATTACATGTGTCTCTTATTTTAAATAAAACCTGAAAACAATTCACATTTAATGGCCAACGCGCGATCAGACTACGAACTGGATGGGAAAGATGATGTGGACTCCTCCCATAATGGTGGCAAGTCAGCAGCTAACGGCTTTTCACCAGTGCAAGCTGATCGCTATGGGTTTTTTGGGGGCAATCAGTACACGGACCCAAATGAGTAAGTAGTATTGTTTGATTGTTTAATCTGCCCAGTGCCCGCAGTGTTTATACCGGACGCAGTAGAACGGTTTTATAGGAAAACAGGCAGCACAACAGTGACCACTTTTCCTGCATAACCTGTTACAAACAAATGTGCGTTATAAAGAACACTCTTCACCCCCTTCTCATTCTTTCATTTTTTAACCAGTGTATTTAACATCTTGCCAGAATATTATGTTATATAGTGAAATCTGTTTTTTTGTTGTTTTCTTGACAGGGTGAAGGACTGAATATGCTTCCATTATTGTGAAATTTTTTCCGTCATGCATATTCCTGTAAAGATCTAGTAAAAGCTAGAACTATAACTCATACTATAGTGCATGAAATTACCCACGTGGTTAAAAATGGGAGAAGCAATATATTAGTATTGACAAATGTCTTTTTCTTCAATAAACTTTTCAGAGAAAGAAGGATACCATCAGAAGTATTGAGAAAGAGAGAGCTCAAGTGGCTTGATATGTTTGAGAACTGGGAAAAATGGATGAGTAAACGATTTAAAAAGGTTAGTCACTCTTCTGAATTGTGTTCTGCTTGATGTTATTTTTAGTCATTTCTCAAGCATCCACCTCTTTATGTGAGAACTTTGTAGGTATCTAGATTTAAAGATTGATTAGATTTTTTTATATGAGAAAGTGACACTATCTTTAATTTTTCAGCTTTTTGAGAATATTAGAAACACCAAAATTTGATGTTCAGAATAAAAGATGTTATGCTAAGATTCTGGAAATCAAATTTTCTGATTCTGAAGTCTACTTGTATTTTAAATTTTAAATTTAAATATGTTGCTAAAGACATATATAGTTTTTATTTGCTTTTAAGCCTCAGTGTCAAAAGTTGTTTGCAGTCATGCTTAGTATTTCCCAGGGGTTGAGTTGTATAGATTTTCTCCTCAGTGGGTGTAGGGGTTCAATAGGTTTTGAAATTTTGAGTAGAATCAGTGTGATGGAGGTTATGCAGAAGTGACTATCACAGTTTTGGGGCAGCAGAGAAAAAGGCTCACTTCCCAGAACATCTTGGGGATATTTTGTGTCCATGGTCAGAGGACGAGCAAAGCGAAGATATGTAGAGGGTCGTAATATCAGAGATGTAGGTAAAGTGTGTAGATTGTCATAGTATGAGAGATGTAGGCAAGAAAAACTTTCGAGAAAAACTTGTGACAGATCAGCAACAGTTTGCCTGCCTTCAAGCTGGGAATGAAAGCTGAGAAGTACTGGCAAGACCAACAGGATCTCTACCATGTCTTGTCTTTACATACTTTCCGCATAATAAAAATAAACCTAATAATAAACCCTGGGTAACAAAGGAACTCAAATCTGTATTGAACAACAAGAAGCGTGCATTTTATACTGGAACTGTACATGACAAAAACATAGTGAACAGGGAGGTGCGGGATGCCATTAGGAAGGCAAAGAAGAGGTACAAAGATAAAGTTGAGCTGCAGTTCAGTAGTGGTGACCTAAGGGCAGCATGGCATGGTATTAAAATCGCAAAGAAAACGCTCGTAGTAAACCAGCGGCACTTGCAGGCGTTGATGAGTGTGGTCTTCCCAACCTGCTTAATTCTTTTTATGCCCACCTTGAGAAACACGACTTTTCTCACAATGTTTCCATATTAAAACAGTCTCTAGTCCCTGAGTATGGGTTGGTGATTGCCCAGTCCTCTATCAAAGATCTCTTAAGGCGAGTAAATGTTAACAAGGCTCCGGGTCCAGATGGGATCTGTGGAAGCTTCCTCCATTACTGTGCCAAACAACTTAGCGGAGTTTTACAACATCTATTGCAGCTCTTTGTAGAGTCCAGTCACATTCCTGATATTTGGAAACTTTCACACATTGTGCCTGTTCCAAAAATCACTAGGTGCAGTCAACCCAACGACTTCAGACCAGTGGCTCTTACCTCAGTCATCATGAATTCACTTGAGAAAATCGTAAGAAGCGAGGTTATGACTGCTGTTGACCAATATCTTGACCCGCTGTAGTTTGCCTATAGAGCTGGAAGAGGTGTCGATGATGCTAAGCTGTACAAACATCTGGAGAAACGTAAAGCTCATGCCAGGCTTCTCTTTGCTGATTTTTCTTCTGCTTTTAACACTGTGCGACCTCACTTGTTAGCGGAGAGTCTAGTCTCAGACTTCCATCTCTCCCACCGACTAACTCTCTGGATTCTGGACTTTTTAACAAACAGACGGCAGAGAGTTTCTGTTAACGGTCTTCTCTCAGACCCTGTTGTCACCTGTACAGGTTCCCCTCAAGGCTGCTGTTTGTCTCCACTACTGTTCATACTCTATACTAACAGTTGTAGAAGCACTACTGATTGGAGCTTTCTTATAAAATTTGCTGATGACTCTGTCCTCCTGTCACTTCTGTATGATAATGAACATGTTCACAGTGGCGCTCTTCTTGACTTTGTCCACTGGTGTGACGAACGCTTCCTTGTCTTGAATGCCTCAAAAACTAAGGAAATGATCTTCAACTTTCAGATGAACAAGTCTGAGACAGTCATCAGTACTACTCATGATGGCGTCATCAAGGTAGTCAACTCTTACACATATTTAGGTACCATCTTCGATAACAAGCTTAAATAGGACATCAACACTGACATGATCCTCCGTAAGAGTCAACAACGCCTATACCTCCTACAGAAACTCAAATCTTTCTCTGTCAGCTCTGTCATCCTCACTCGATTCTGTCAGTCCTTCATTGAAAGTTTCATGTAATGGCATGTAAGGTTTCACTCTTGCAGTCTGGTTGTAGGTACGCGATGCCTGTATGCAAAGCCAATCGTCACCGCAATTCATTCATTACAAGTGCCATTTACCTGATCAACTGTACTGGCCATAATCTTGTACTAACCTGAGATGACCTAAGGTCACCAACTGTATCTACTGTTGCTGGGAATGTGTATATATGTGTGTGTGCGTGTGCGCACACATGTATGTATTATCTCTTATATATCATGTATATGTATGTATTACTGCTCGTACGAGCACTATCTGGAATTGCCCTTGTGGATAAATAAAATTTGTTGTATTGTATATACTTTAAGAAGGCATTGAGCAGAATCTGGCATTGTGCACTGTGGGCTATAATGTGAAAAATAACATCAGTTGTAGAACACTTAAGGCAAGATGATCAACGCAGTTCTCTTCAGCAGCAGCATAGGTGACTGGTTCAAGACAGAACGAGATACTGAAAAGAATTAAGCAAATAATGAGGCCCTGTGACAGCCTCCTGTCCACAGTGGAAAGATGCAGGCTGAAGTGCCAAGGGGATATCTCAAGACCATCAGGACTTGCAAAGACAATACTGCAGGAAGCAGTACAGGTGGAAGAAGAGGCAGACAAAAGCATTGGGCAGGCAACTTCCTGGTCTTTAGGGGGGAGAACTTAAAAAGTTGGCAAGAGCTGGTGCTAATATTGTCAGGTGTATGTGTGCAGCCAAGCATGGCACAAGGACCAGTGATGATGTTGATGATTAATGCTTACTACTTAGTTTAATCATACTAAATATGTGAACTTTTAAACATTTCCATTGGTTCTTCGTGTAGATAGAACTTATATAATATTTTCTTAATATTAATATATATAATATTTGTTTGGGGATGTGCAGGTCAAAGATCGTTGTAGAAAGGGCATTCCACCAGCTCTACGTGCACGTGCTTGGCAGTTTTTATGTGGAAGTAAATTCCAAATGGACCACAATAAAGGCAGATTTGAGGTACTCATTTAAGCAGACACTCAGATAAGCTTTAGTGACTTTCTTAGAGTAGTATTTGGGCTGTTTGTTGTTGCTGATTTTAGGAGGGAAAAGTGCTTCCACCTAAAGGTGATTTCGACACTGTGGGGGAAGGGGATCTGGAGGAATATGGCGAGTGGAGTCTGGTCAGGGCAAGGAAGGGGAGGGGTTAAGGGAAAAGGGTCATTGTAACTCCGCTGGTGGTGTTTACTGTTGTTGGTGCCTTTGTTTCCTGTTATCACTTGCTCATGGTGTCTAGAAGCTTGCCAAGTCTGTAGTGGTAGTGTACTGTACTGGTTGTCAGATCCGTTTTCTTGTCCTGTTCTAGATTTCTATTTAGTTTTAAGTAATAGATTATTTTTTTACTGTTTTAAAGACCTTCAATTTGTTTTAGTTTTCTTAATATTGTTTTAGTTTTCTTAATATTGTTTTAGTTTTCTTATTTTTTTTAATAGTTTTTTTTAATATTGTTTTAATATTTTTAAACGTGGTATTTGTATGGTTTGCTACATTCTTTACTGTTTGTGTATAGTTTTTTTTTTCTTTTTAAGTGTTGAAAGTTTTACTTTATTTAATAATAATGCTGATGACTTGTATAGCACATTTCTTTACACACAATAGAGCTGTGTGCTTTAACATGATGCGCTGAAGCTGACAATATTTGTCAGTTATGTTCAAAGTCTGCACAGTGTGTTAGGATATTTAGAAAATGTATGAAGGTATATTGCAGCTGTCCTTCCAGCTGCACTGCTGCATGTTAACACCAGTCTTCAGTTCCAAGGGTGGTGATCAGACAGTTATACCTCGTCTGTCCACTAGCTCTATACACAAGATATATGTGACCACTAGCTCTATACACAAGATCTGTGTGACCACAAGCTCTATACACAAGATACATGTGACCACTAGCTCTATACACAAGATAGATGTGACTACTAGCTCTATACACAAGATAGATGTGACCACTAGCTCTATACACAAGATCTGTGTGACCACAAGCTCTATACACAAGATACATGTGACCACTAGCTCTATACACAAGATCTGTGTGACCACAAGCTCTATACACAAGATACATGTGACCACTAGCTCTATACACAAGATACATGTGACCACAAGCTCTATACACAAGATACATGTGACCACTAGCTCTATACACAAGATATATCTGACCACAAGCTCTATACACAAGATACATGTATCCACTAGCTCTATACACAAGATAGATGTGACCTCTAGCTCTATACACAAGATACATGTGACCACTAGCTCTATACACAAGATACATGTGACCACTAGCTCTATACACAAGATGCATGTGACCGATAACTCTATATACAAGATATATGTGACCACTAGCTCTATACACAATATAGATGTGACCTCTAGCTCTATACACAAGATATATGTGTGAGCATTAGCTCTATACACAAGATACATGTGACCACTAGCTCTATACACAAGATGTATGTGACCACTAGCTCTATACACAAGATATATGTGACCGCTAGCTCTATACACAAGATCTGTGTGACCACAAGCTCTATACACAAGATACATGTGACCTCTAGCTCTATACACAAGATCTGTGTGACCACAAGCTCTATACACAAGATAGATGTGACCACTAGCTCTATACACAAGATAGATGTGACCACTAGCTCTGTACACAAGATCTGTGTGACCACTAGCTCTATACACAAGATAGATGTGACCACTAGCTCTATACACAAGATCTGTGTGACCACTAGCTCTATACACAAGACACATGTGACCACTAGCTCTATACACAAGATATATCTGACCACTAGCTCTATACACAAGATAGATGTGACCACAAGCTCTATACACAAGATAGATGTGACCACTAGCTCTATACACAAGATCTGTGTGACCACAAGCTCTATACACAAGATACATGTGACCACTAGCTCTATACACAAGATATATGTGACCACTAGCTCTATACACAAGATGTATGTGACCACTAGCTCTATACACAAGATACATGTGACCACAAGCTCTATACACAAGATACATGTGATTACTAGCTCTATACACAAGATATATCTGACCACAAGCTCTATACACAAGATACATGTGTCCACTAGCTCTAGACACAAGATAGATGTGACCTCTAGCTCTATACACAAGATACATGTGACCACTAGCTCTATACACAAGATTCATGTGACCACTAGCTCTATACACAAGGTGCATGTGACCGATAACTCTATATACAAGATATATGTGACCACTAGCTCTATACACAAGATATATGTGACCACTAGCTCTATACACAAGATATATGTGTGAGCATTAGCTCTATACACAAGATACATGTGACCACAAGCTCTATACACAAGATACATGTGACCATTAGCTCTATACACAAGATGCATGTGACCGATAACTCTATATACAAGATATATGTGACCACTAGCTCTATACACAAGATATATGTGACCACTAGCTCTATACACAATATAGATGTGACCTCTAGCTCTATACACAAGATATATGTGTGAGCATTAGCTCTATACACAAAATACATGTGACCACTAGCTCTATACACAAGATGTATGTGACCACTAGCTCTATACACAAGATACATGTGACCACTAGCTCTATACACAAGATAGATGTGACCACTAGCTCTATACACAAGATCTGTGTGACCACAAGCTCTATACACAAGATACATGTGACCTCTAGCTCTATACACAAGATCTGTGTGACCACAAGCTCTATACACAAGATACATGTGACCACTAGCTCTATACACAAGATCTGTGTGACCACAAGCTCTATACACAAGATGTATGTGACCACTAGCTCTATACACAAGATCTGTGTGACCACAAGCTCTATACACAAGATGTATGTGACCACTAGCTCTATACACAAGATCTGTGTGACCACAAGCTCTATACACAAAATAGATGTGACCACTAGCTCTATACACAAGATCTGTGTGACCACTAGCTCTATACACAAGATAGATGTGACCACTAGCTCTATACACAAGATCTGTGTGACCACTAGCTCTATACACAAGATACATGTGACCACTAGCTCGATACACAAGATATATCTGACCACTAGCTCTATACACAAGATAGATGTGACCACAAGCTCTATACACAAGATAGATGTGACCACTAGCTCTATACACAAGATACATGTGACCACTAGCTCTATACACAAGATACATGTGACCACTAGCTCTATACACAAGATATATGTGACCAGTAGCTCTATACACAAGATACATGTGACCACTAGCTCTATACACAAGATATATGTGACTAGTAGCTCTATACACAAGATATATGTGTGAGCATTAGCTCTATACACAAGATAGATGTGACCACTAGCTCTATACACAAGATACATGTGACCACTTTCTCTGTACACAAGATAGATGTGACCACTAGCTCTATACACAAGATGTATGTGACCACTAGCTCTATACACAAGATACATGTGACCACTAGCTCTATACACACGATAGATGTGACCACAAGCTCTATACCCAAGATACATGTGACCACTAGCTCTATACACAAGATATATGTGACCAGTAGCTCTATACACAAGATATATGTGACCACGTGCTCTTTACACAAGATACATGTGACCACTAGCTCTATACACAAGATCTGTGTGACCACTAGCTCTGTACACAAGATGTGACCACTAGCTCTATACACAAGATGTATGTGACCACTAGCTCTATACACAAGATCTGTGTGACCACAAGCTCTATACACAAGATACATGTGACCACTACCTCTATACACAAGATACATGTGACCACTAGCTCTGTACACAAGATACATGTGACCACTAGCTCTATACACAAGATAGATGTGACCACTTGCTCTATACACAAGATATGTGTGACCACTGAATCCCCAGACACTTAATCCTCAAAATGAAATTTCAACTAACAAAATTATGAAGTGAATGAAAAATTTAATTCAAATTCAAATAATTTTTTTCATATAAACATCAAAATAAGTTTGACAATTAAAATAATACTTAATTTCAACATTTATAACATTAGTTAAAGTTCATGTAAGCTATTAAAGTCAATGTTTTTCAACATTAAGATATGAAAAGTGTTGTTAATCAATATGACAGGTAAGCTAATGATCGAAGGTACAGAAGACGATCCATTGCCTCATATTGCTGTACAATGTTGCTAATTCTCATGGCCAATTCAGCCGACTTCTTCTTTGGACGTTTCTCTGTGCCGGCGCATGAGACGATGGGGCGGTCTGCTCCTGGTCAGTATGGCCTTGGAACTGGCTGGTTATGTTAGGGAGTCCACCTAGTATCGCCTAGAGGGTAGATCGCTAATTGTAAACCCAGCGCAACCCAGTCTTCCCAGAGTTACCACGCTACACATTTCTCTTACGGTTATAATATTTCAATTTCACAAAATAGCAGTTTTTAGTGTTGTGTTGCGATTTGGAGATTAAGTGTCGGGGATTAAGCGTCCGGGGATTAAGTGTCCGGTCACCGTGACCACTAGCTCTATACACAAGATGTATGTGACCACTAGCTCTATACACAAGATATATGTGACCACTAGCTCTGTGCACAAGATATATGTGACCACTAGCTCTATACACAAGATGTATGTGACCACTAGCTCTATACACAAGATAGATGTGACCACTAGCTCTATACACAAGATAGATGTGACCACTAGCTCTATACACAAGATGTATGTGACCACTAGCTCTATACACAAGATACATGTGACCACTAGCTCTATACACAAGATACATGTGACCACTAGGTCTATACACAAGATATGTGTGACTACTAGCTCTATACACATGATATATGTGACCAATAACTCTGGCAGATGGCTGTGAAAGAGACCAGCAGGTCACAGCAAGAACCAGAGCCCATAACAAGCAGGATGTCCACAGTTGATGGCGATGGGAGAAGCTACAGTAATGTGGGAGACTAGTCTCATGTTGTGACAGCTTGGTTAGTTTCTGTACATAAGACA
The DNA here is from genome assembly GCA_004794655.1 of Marisa cornuarietis. Classification (NCBI taxonomy): domain Eukaryota; kingdom Metazoa; phylum Mollusca; class Gastropoda; order Architaenioglossa; family Ampullariidae; genus Marisa; species Marisa cornuarietis. The sequence goes on from SMMW01000207.1 coordinate 73,231, forward strand.
ACTCATGATGTCAGTTTTCTACATCAGTCCATTTAACAGCCACCTGCAGTCCTGTTGGCCAGTGCTGAGCTCCATGCACTGTGCTTGTATCTTTGTGACCTTCGCCTATTCCCGTATATGGCTGGTAGACACAGGCTCCACTGTCAAACTGCACGATGACCACTTCTGATGATGATGGCTCACTGATGTTGAGTGACCTTCACCTTGTTTTCTGCCAGTGGTGGGGAGGTGATGTTGTAAGGCTACTTGCTGGTGGAGAATCAGACAACTGAGATTTGGAACAAGCACAATGCGTGGTTACTGATTTTTCTGACATATATTTTGTCTGTCTTTAGTCTCTTGTCCCTCTTGAATCTACAAACTTGACCAGCTACTTGTTTTAGCAAGTCATCTGCCCCGACGCCCTTGCTGGCTCTCGCTGGCCCTGGGTTCAGATCTACAGCTCGGAAAGCCATTGCGTTGTCTGTAGGAACGCAGAAAAGATCTGTAGAGACTCGGGTCGACGGACCTGAAATTGTCAGAAGACTGCTGGTATTGATGCAATCACAAAGCAGAGAAAAACGGCATGAACATTTTAAAGCAAAGGACTGACTGATCTTCAAGATTTTCAGAAGAAACCGTTGTGGCCTCAGGCAGAAAAGACGGGCAGTCGACAGGAAATCCAAAAGTTGCAGAAGAAAGCAAAAATCAAACAGTCCTGCACAGCAACGACGCAACGAAAAAAAGTTTTGTTTTGTTATAGTTCTGTTTGTGGATAAAGGAAGGAACCCCATATTTTCTATAGTTTGCTTCAAAGATATTTTAAATTTATTTATGCTAGGTTAGCAGTATTATTAATTCATTTATGGCAAAGTTTAAGATTTTTGTTTTTAAGTATCCTTGCTTAGTGCAGCACAGTTTAAGTTACAGTGTTCTTTTCATTTTGTTTTAACTTTTGTTTACATCCATGTTTTATATTTTAGGAATATCTACAGAGTCCTGGGGACCCCAAGAACAATGATGACATCACCAAAGACTTGCATCGTCAATTTCCTAATCATGAAATGTTTTTATCAAAAGGTGGCCATGGGTATGTCATCAATTAAAACCTGTTTTTCTGAAATATTAAAAAGGGTTTTTTTGGTCAAACAAGAAGTCTTGAAACTCTTGGAATTCTTTGAAACTCTTGAGTAATATATAAAACTGTATGCAATAATTATTTTACTTATTACAATAACAAGGTAAATCTGACAAGTGTCATAGTTTGTGCATGATATGGGATTGTACTGTTGATGCAATTCTTGTGTTCTCACTGCCCTATAGAGTAGCAGCGAGATTAAAGAATCTGAAATCACTGCACAGGACTGCACTGGTATATGGTGTGTGTGTGTGTGTGTGTTGTGTGTCAACAGACAGATGGATCTGTTCAATGTTTTGAAGGCCTACACAATTCACAACCCCCATGATGGCTACTGCCAGGCACAAGCACCAATAGCAGCAGTACTACTTATGCACATGCCTGCCGAACAAGCCTTTTGGTGCCTTGTGGCAATTTGTGAGAAATATCTCACGAGTTACTACAGCCCTGGTCTTGTAAGTTGTATTCTGAACTAGACATTTGTGTGCAGTTAAACATTCCATTTATTATTTACCCTCTATTTCCCTATCCTTCACCCCAAAACTATCAGCTGTCCCTAGAAGTCTAGGAAAGATTCATGAAACTTAGATGCTAGCATTCTTTCAATTTATTTTTTAAGATATGTATTTAGTAAATAAGCAATAGATTTTATCAACATTAAGAGGCTAGATGTTAGGAGAAACAGTTTTGGGCATATATTTCATGTTGAGAGCATCGATCTCATAGCTTCGGTCCACTTGAAGGTTATTACTCTGATTATTTATTTTGATATTTGCATTAAAAGAATTTTTATTATTCTTCGCTATATTTAAAAACAGGAAGCCATACAGATTGATGGGGAGGTGCTGTTTGGTCTCTTGAAAAAAACTTCACCTGCACTTTATAAACACTTGGTAAATAGACTTTTGCAGAAATGTTCCTAGTTTGGGAAAGTAATTTTTGTATTAAAGAAGCTTTATTTCTTGTCTTCAAACTGTAATTGTTAAGATCCACTTTTGTAAGAGAGGGTAATGTACTCAACAGTAAAAGGATGGATACAATGTGCAGAAATCACTTTTTATTCTGCTAATATTTTAGTTGTTTTAGGCAGTTCCTTTTATGTTCTTATATTGCAGAAATAGCTTTTTATTCTGCTGATATTTTAGTTATTGTAGGCAGTTCCAGATATGTTCTTATATTGCAGAAAAAGCAGCATGTGGAGCCAATCATGTATATGACAGAGTGGTTCATGTGTATATTTACACGTAATCTCCCTTGGAGCTGTGTGCTGCGTCTTTGGGACATGTTTCTTTGTGAAGGTTGGTATGATTTTTTTAACTTGAAGCATAAACAATGTTTGAGCGGTCAAAGCTGCACTAGGTTATTTTTCAGGCTACAGAACTGTCTGCTGATTAGTGTTATTTTTGCTGTAAACCATTTGTCTTTCCCCTTAAATAAAAAGTTTTGCTTAAAGAAAACAAGAAAAATAATAGAGCCAGAGTACAGTGCTGCATCTGTGTTTGCAATCTAAGTTTGGGTTATCTGTTTGGGAGAATGTGTGACTACTCTATTGATGCCAGCATATAGTATAAAATCAATCAATCCTCTTCGTGCTATTTGCACATAAGGCCTCAACCAGAGCCCGCCACTGATGTCGATCGGCTGAAACTCGCTCCAGGCGACCCCATGTCCAGCCCTTTCCTTTCATCTCCCTTTCCACTGTTCTTCTCCAGGTTTTCTTTGGGCAGCCTCGTTTTCTTCGGCCGTCCATCGTAGGGCGATTCTGGAGAGGTCTGCTGTCTGCTGGCGGAGCACATGTTCGATCCATCGCCAACGCCTTCGTTGAACCTGCGTGGTGATGGACTCGGTTTCAGTTCTTCGGTGGAGTTCTTCATTGGTGATGGTGTTTGGCCAAAAGATGTTAAGTATGCGCCTGAGGCATCTGTTTTGGAAGACGTCAAGCCTGTTACCGATGATTTTGGTCATCTTCCATGCTTCTGATTCATAAAGGAGGGTGCTGATCACATTTGACTTGAAGATTCTCAGCTTGGTCTTCTGGCTGATGTTTTTTGCCTTCCATGTGCTCCTGAGTGAGGCAAAGGCTTGGCTGGCTTTTGCCAGTTGGGCTCGAATCTCCACCTCCGCATCCCCGGTGTTTGAAATCTTGGACCCAAGATAGGTAAAACTGTCAACTTCCTCAATCTCTTCTCCATTTAGTTTGATGTTTTCTTGGACTCTGGCGTTCACTCTCTTACTTTTTGTTTTCTTTGCGCTGACCTTCAAGCCAAGGTTTCCAGCTGTTTCTGAGAAGGCATTTGTTTTCTCCTGTAAGTCTTGGTGGCGGTGTGACAACAGGGCAATGTCATCAGCAAAGTCCAAGTCTTCCAGCGTTGTTGTTGCTGTCATAGTCATGGTCCATTTGATCCCTCTCTCTGTCGGTGGAATTCTTCATAATCCAGTCCATGGCCAGGATGAAGAGGAACGGCGACAGAATGCAGCCCTGTTTCACCCCAGTGCTGACGTTGAAAGGGGCTGTGAGCTCTGTGTCACAGACCACCTGAGATTTGAAGTCGCTGTACAGCATTCCAACGACCTGAACAAGTTTCGCAGGGATTTCGTAACGCCTCAGGATCTTCCATAAGGACTCGCGGTGGATGCTGTCAAAAGCCTTCTCCAGGTCGATGAAGTTGATGTACAGCGGTGCGTTCCACTCATTGCTCTGCTCCAGAATCTGACTCAGAGTGAAAATGAGTTCAGAGCAGGATCGCCCAGGGCGAAATCCTGCTTGCTGAGGCCGGAGGTTTTTCTCAACGGTTGCTGTCAGTCTTGACAAAACAATCTTGCTGAAGACCTTGCTCGTGATGGAAAGAAGTGTTATACCCCTCCAGTTATTACAGTCTCCAAGATCTCCTTTCTTGGGTAACTTGAAGATGAGCCCTGTCTTCCACGCATCGGGGATCTGTCCTGATTCCCAAACTTGCCTGAAGATTTCAGTCAACATGGGAGCTGTCACATTCACATCTGCTTTCAACATCTCTGCTGTTATTCCATCTGCCCCTGGTGGTTTGCTGCTTTTCATTGCCTTGTTTGCTGCTGTCACTTCTTCCAGGCTTGGCGGGTCTGTGCAGATGTCAAGGTCTGTATCTGCTGGCTGGATGTCTGCGAGCTGAGGGGGGTCTGGTCTGTTCAGAACCGACTCAAAATGTTCCCTCCAGCGCTGTAGTTTTTCTGCCTCTCCCTCAACAACATTTCCGTTCATGTCTTTCACTGGTACTTCACTGTTTTTGAACCTGTTGTTCAGCTGTTTATTGATTTTATACAGTGTCTTCAGGTCATTTTTTTTTGAGCTGCTTCTTCTGCTTCATCTGCCAGTTTCTCTATGTAGTCCCTTTTGTCGGTTTTAATCATCCTCTTTACCTCTTTGTTTATTTCTGTATATCTTTGTCTGTGTTGTTCCTTCAGACGTTCAGATCTGGTGTTGTTGATTTTCTGCTTGGTTGACTTTCTCTCTTCTATCTTTTTCCATGTCTCTTCTCTGATCCACTGTTCTTTCTTTTTTCGTTGGAAGCCCAGTATTTTCTCTCTTGTTTCCTGTAAGACTCGATTGAAGTCCTCTAAGGTCATCTCCTGTTGGTCCCCTAGTGCATGGAACCTGTTCTTAACTTCCACTACAAAGGCCCGTTTGGTGGCTGGGTCCTTCAGTCTGCCGGAGTCCACTCTCTGCTGACGTGCCTGTTTTCCTCGCGATCGACGTAGCTTCAGAGAAACTGCGGCTATCACAAGAGTGTAGTCACTGGCAACGTCTGCTCCTCTGTAGGCTCTGACATCTTGAAGTGAGCTCCTCCATCTTCGGTTGATGATGACATGATCTATCTGGTTCTTTGTGATCCCGTCTGGTGATGTCCACGTTGCCTTGTGGATGTCTTTGTGTTGGAAGAGTGTGCCTCCAATCAGTAGATTGTTTTCTTCACAAAAGTCTGCCAGTCTCTCTCCGTTGTCATTGATGGTTCCAATTCCATGCTTGCCCATGATATGCTCCCTGCAGGTGTTGTCACTTCCCACCTTGGCATTGAGATCGCCGGCGATGAGCAACAAATTATGGGCTCGGACGCTCTCCGGGGCTGCCTGGAGCTGATCGTAAAAAGCATCCTTGTCTTCTGCCTCGGAGTCTTCTGTTGGTGCATAGCAAACTAGCACTGTCAGCTTGGTGTACTTTGAATGGAATTTTGCTCTCAGAAGCCTGGGTCCATAAGGCTTCCATTCCAGCAGTGTCTTTTCAGTTTTCCTATTGAGGAGAAGTGCTACTCCTTCAGAGTGTTGGTCGTCTGATCTTCCTGAGAACAAGATGGTATGTCCTGATGCTAGTCTCCTTTTCCCCGTGCCGGTCCATCTGACTTCGCTGACTCCCAGGATGTCCAAGTTGTACTTGTCAAACTCATTGACTAGTTGGGGCAACCTGCCAGTGTGGTACAAGGTCTGGACGTTCCAGCACCCCACCCTCAACTTCTGCTTTGGCTTAAGTAAATCCACCATCGGGGCGCCAGCTCCCTCTCGGGTTTGACTGTCGTCCGTCATAAGTCCAGTTACCTGGTATGTTTCATTACCTTCGCCATCCGTAATGAGTACTCTGGTTTTGGTTTCTGTAACATGTATTTTTTTATATGGTGGGGTTGTTAGCCCTACCACAACCTAATTTACCTCTAGGTGAGGTGTCCACCTTAGTCGCCTCTTACGACATGGCTGGCTGGACAGCAGGGACCCTATTCTTACAATGCTCGCTAAGCAAGCATACCCCGGGGTCCCACGGCGGATATAGTATAAAAGTGGATGGGCAAACATGCTACTTCTGCAAGTATCTTATGTTTGAATGTGCCAGTCATGGCATGGCACTTCTTTCGTTCTTTTGATTGGAGAGCATGCTTAGCTGTGTTTTCATGTGTCGTGTGGCTTACTAGACACCCCTGACAGACATGTTTGCGTTTTTCCCCCCATGGCCCTATTTTCCAGTCTGATTTTTGAATATTACTTTAAGTTGCTTCTGTTGTCAGCAGCTGGCATGCCAGCAGAGCTGCATTAAGAGCAAGAAGCAAATCAATTAACTTGGGTAATCCTAAGGGTTTCTGCAATTTTGATGTGCTTTAATTATTTATTGTGCAGGAGTAAAAGTATTATTCCGTGTGGCCCTTTTTATGATGAAGACAGCACTTGGCACACCAGACAAACTAAGTGAATGTCCATCATTCCATGAAACACTGGAAAAACTGAGAATGAGACAACTGCCTTCTGAACTGCAGGATGAAGAATTTTTAGTTAGAGAGGTAATTTGGTTTGTAATTTTTTTGTGTTTCTGCTAACTCAGTGGTATCACCATGATACATGTTTTGCAGGTACACATAAAATTCAAACATTTTCAAAACAAAATCATGAGAAGAACCAGAAGGAGTAGGACAACAAATCAAAACTAAAATTGTTTAGAAGTGGTGAGAGAACAAACCAATAACTGCTATTATAGAAGTGGTAAGGGAACAATAGTTGATATAATGGAAGTGGTAGAAGAACAAACCGATAATTGCTATAATTGAACTGGTAAGAGAACAAACCAATAATTGTTAAATACACAGGTCAGCTCTTCCTTTCCCAGTCAGTGCACATTCTTGCAGATCAGGTATCTCTAATGGCTTCTCCAAAATATTATTTTTGGACACACCAGAAAGACCACTCTTATTTTTTGTATGATGCAAGATCTCCATCTGTTCAGTTTGGACGTAGAGAGTATCACTGTTTTTGCTGAATGTGTACTTTGCTGCCCACTAAGAGGTGTTGTACCCTTTGTACCTTATGTGGGGTTGGGGTAGTACTTCTAGTGCAGGAGATTATGTGAGAGAGAGGCTGAATAGCAAGGATTTGAATGATGGTGAATGAATTTGTAAAAAGCATATGATGCCTACTGATAACTGTATTCTCATGCAACTTGCATCAATATTTATTACTATATTAAAAATTCCACTTGAAAAGACAGGGTGGGTAGAGTACTCTCACATAATGCTGGAGAAATAAAAGAGACTGGGGTCTTCTCTTCATGTCAAGAGTACTCTCACGTAATGCTGGAGGAATAAAGCTAAAGGTTATCCCATATCAGGTTGTAGGGGAGTGAGGTGTTAGCGACCCCACTTTTCTCAGGGCCAGCATTTACATGAGGGTGGTGCCAATCTCCACTCCCTCGCTGCCTTACCTTCCCCAACCCTCTATGGAGTCAGGTACCCATTCCCGTCAGCTGGGTTGACTGGGGGAAGTTTGCTGCACTTTTCAGGAATTGAACCAGTGGGCTCTCGGTTCGGACGCCAGCGCTCTAACCACTTGGCCATCCGCTTCCCTGGAGGAATAGAAGAGACTGGGGTCTTTATGTCAAGAGTACTCTCACATAATGCTGGAGGAATAGAAGAGACTGGGGTCTTTATCAAGTGGTGTTGATGTGAAATTGACATCTCACTCTGGCCAAATGGCATTCTTTCCAATAAAATGCAAGGGAAGCGGTCGATACAGACATAATAAAATGGAAAAGTAGGTTCTTGTAATATTTTATCCATCTTGTAAATGTTTTATCTTTTCAACAATGCTGAAGAGCAAAGCATGCTCCAACCACACGGAGATAGGTTTGCATATGACCATAAGCTTAACATTTTGATGCCCTGATTAGCTAGATTAAAAGAACACGTGGGAAGCAGTTGACACAGATGTCCTTTCACTCGTGACCATTTTTGCACTACAATCCTTGCCAAGGAAAATGGGGAAGGATAAAGGCTAAGGGCATAAACCCCTACAAAAAATCTTGATTCTAACATAGCATTAGTTGGTGAAGACTTTCCACAATTAAAGTACTGACCAGGGCCCAGGCCAACTACCGGCTGTGGTTACATCAGTGCTGCAAAGTACAACAACTCACACACTACTTCAAATGGTACCGGTGGGACATTGTGGGACTGGCGGAGGTCAGATGTACAGGATTTGGGTAACAACAACAGAAGATGGCCACAAACTGTGAAACAGTGGGGAGGACACCAGACACAAGTACGGTGCTGGCTTCCTTGTGCACAGCAAAGTGGCCGGAGCCATCATCAATGTACACCCATGTCCAGCCGGCTGATCTCCATTCGTGTCTTAGCTAAGCCCCACAATGTCACCATTGTCCAAGTATACATCCCAACTTCCACTCATGGAGACAACAAAGTGGAAGAATTTTACCAACAACTAGATAAGGTTGTCAAGGCAGTTCCCAAAAAGGACATCCTTGTACTCGGAAACTGGAACGCCAAGGTTGGCTCAAATGCCTACCAGCAATGGGCAGGAACGGTGGGGAAATTTGGCCTTGGTGAAACCAACGACAGGGGCATCAGACTCCTAGAGTTTGCTCAGAGCTAGAGACTCACCTTAGCCAACACCTTACATCCCCACAAGAAATCAAGGACGGCCATGTGGCACTCACCAGACGGATTTCTCCACAATCAAATAGAATATATCCTACTGCCGAGACACTTCAAATCCAGCATCAACTAGGCCAAGACAAGGACTACCTAGGTACTGACATGTAGCGACCATGACTTCTTCTAACAGTTGAAGACCGACACCAGCATCCTCCAAAACAACCAAGCTAGCGACAGTGAACTGCAACAGACCTTCGGGAAGCGGTTGTAAGAGCTTTTAAAGGAAACAGCAAACAGTGCGAGAACTACAGAACCATTAGCCTTATCAGTCACCCAAACAATGTCATGCTGAAGGTCATACAGAACTGCATCAGCAACACTGCAGAGGACCTGCTACCAGAAGAGCATGTGAGATTCAGACCACGTAGAAGCACAGTTGAGCAGATCTTCAACTGTCGCATCCTTATAGAAAAGCATCTTCAGCATCAGAGGAACCTCTACCACAACTTCATTGACTTTAAAATGGTATTTGACAGAGTCTGGCACGAAGAGCTATGGCATGTGATGTGAATATTCAACATCGAAGAAGCCCTCGTTCAAATCATCGAAGCGCTATACAAAAGCTTAGCAAGTACAGTGCTGCTGAACGACCAAATAGGAGCTTACTTTAGCACCACAGCATGCGTAGGTCAAGGATGTCCCCTATCACCAGTGATGTTTAATATCTTCTTGGAGAACATTATGCTCGAAGCTCTCCACGACCATCATACTTCCATTTCAATCGGTGGAAGACCAATCTGCAACCTACGCTTTGCAGATGACATAGATCTGTTAGCAGGTACAAACACGGAACTGCAAGACCTCACCAACAGATTGACAGACAGCTCAAATACATAAGGAATGGAGACCAGCACTGAAAAGAACAAAGTTATGAGCAATGGCAGCAGCAAAGCAGAGATGTTTATGAACGGGGTACAGCTCCAAGAGGTCAGCAGCTTCAAGTACTTAAGAGCCACCCTCTCCAAGGACGGCAGCTCCACGCCAAATATCCACATCAGAACAGCAACAGCAGCACTGGCTAGACTAGATAGGATCTGGCATAGCCACAAGATAAGGTTCACTACCAAGTACAGGCTATACAAATCCCTGGTAGTGCCGATCCTGCTCTACGGATGTGACACGTGGACTCTGCTCGCCGACACGGAAAGGAGAATCCAGGCATTGGAGAACAAGTGTCTGAGGAGGCTGCTCCGGATCTCACACAAAGAACATAAAACCAACGACTTTGTACGAAACAAGATGGCCACACTGGTAGGACACCAGGAACCTCTACTATCAACGACAGGTTCCAGTCAAGGGATGACTAACGGATTGAAGGTGTGATAGAGGTCATGCTGATGCTGAAGATGCTTCTCTGTCAAGATGTGAGACTTGAAGATTTGCTCAACTATGCCTGTTCAGAAGCCGTTATTTTTCTGCTAGCAGTTCCTCATCAGTGGTGTTGACGTGGTTCTGTTCTACTTCAGCATGAATTTGCTTGGTTGACTAATAAGGTTGATGGTTCTGTAGTTCTGGCACTGTTTGATAGTTTTTTTCCGGGTTTGAAAGGTATGACTAATGACTTCGTTCATTCAAGACTCTTTTAGTGAACTGCATTAGGGTTTACAAAACATCACCACCAGTAGAATGTATCAAGTGTATGGCATGTGGAATGAATGAGGTGTGGTGACAATTCATTCTGTGTAAAGGCATCACATGTCTGCTGCCAGACTGTATGAGTGAGAACACATGATCAGGAATAGTAAGGACAGTAATACTAAGGATATGGGATGCCTTCCTTAATATTTGGTACTTGATTCCATTGATCTTGAAACAGATATGAACACTTGGTAGATAGGTAGCATAGAAATAAGATGGTCAAGGGTTGGAGCGAGTGAACACTTGGTAGGCAGTGAATGTAGGAATAAGAAGGTTGGGCAGTGAGAGTAGGAATAGGAAGATTAAGGGTTGGGGTGAGTGAACACTTGCTATACAGTCATTGGAGGAATAAGGTCAAAGGTTATATTAAGTGAACACTTGGTAGGCAATGAATGCAGGAAGGAGCATCATCCTGTGTGACTAGCGGACTGCAGTGTTAGGAGAGAATTTTCTGGTGAAAAACTGTGTGTGAGGGTGGACAATGAGCTACTGCCAGTACTGGCAGTAAATAAATATCCCTGGACCCGCCAGCATGTTTGTATTTTATTCTTCAGGGTGAGTGGGTTACTGGCGTATACTTCTCTCACCTCTCCTCTTACACAGGTTAGAGAAAAACATAGAAATTACTCATGATGCTTCATTTGATGATCTGCCAAGTACATAGATCAGGAAAACTTGAAGGTTACACCATGATGCTTTTTGCTTTCGTTTCCAGTCTTTACGGCTTAATCTAACAGAGAGAGATATGGAGAAAGAGCACCAGAAACAAGTTGCACGGCGCAAGACGGCCACCAAGGAGAAAGGTGGCAAAGGGGATCCATCCAGAAAGAAAAAGACGTAGTAGACAGCTCATGCGATCACACAGAAATTATCCAGCATCTTGTTTGCAATGTACAAAGTTGTATATTTTCTCAAATGTGTGCAAGATCATTCCAGCTAGTAGTGTGGTGTGCAGCATGGGCTGAGGGGGACATTTGTATTGTTTGTTGAACTTTAGGACAAGTTTCTACACTTTCTGGACTCCTTCCATGCGTGAGAGCTGTTGTTACAAGGTGACACATCAACACAGCATCGGTTTCTGTCATTGCTTGTTTGTGTTGTCTGTAGACCTTCAGGACAAGTTTCTACAGTTTCTGGACTCCTTCCATGCATGAAAGCTGCAATCACAAGATGACAAGTCAACACAGTATTGGGTTGGGTCATTGCTTGTTAGTGTTTGTTTCCACTACCAGCATGCTTAGGAAGAGAGTGCTGGGATTTGTCCCCTCTAGATTTGTCTTAGATTATTATTATTATAAATCAGTTTTCTTGCTGTGTGAGAGAGACACTTTGTTTCAGTGTAGGTTTAATTTAATTTAATGTGTGTTGAATGTAGTGTACTATTTACAGTCTTTAACTTTGATTTTTAGTGTGCATTGTTGGGATGCTATTAATGGTGAATCAAGAACATAACCAAGGGTTTGCCCTTCGGACATTAGTTTTAAGATGTTATCTCAACTGTTTTAGCTGAGCAGGGATACACACAGCCATTGATTGAATTTTGTCTTATAAAACATTTAGTGTGTCCAGAGTGAATGAACATGATCGGTAAGTATAAACAATCCTTCATTGGGTTTTTGCATACTTGTTAAGTGCATTGTAATTAGCACTGATTCTCAGCTAGTTAATCATTTTAAATATTGTTTTGATCGTTGTTCGTGCGTACTGACCCATGTGAACTACCTGCCAATGTATGAACGATAAGCTGGACTTACTCAACTTGATCATGAGTGGCATGAAGACTCGAAGAAAAGATAAGTGTTGACAGTGAGTTTCCAAATGCTTCACCGAGGAGTTTGACCAAAGGGTTACCTTAACAGCACGTACTAGATGTTGTGCAAGTGCGTAAGACATGTTGCACGTTGCCATACAACTCTTTCTAACCACTCGATCTTTGCCAGTTCTCGGCAGCACCAGCCACTGTTGTGCCACTTCTGAATAGTTTTGAACCACGAGTCTAGAAAACTGCATGATCGTCAAATGTAGAGATATTCTCTATGGACAAAGTGTTGTATTCTTTGCTCCTCTGTGAAAATAATCTGGACAGACTTATTTTGTCAAAATCGACAAACTTTTGCTAGACATTAAACTTTTTGTTTTACAAGAGGCAAGCTGCCATTCTTGTTTACAAACGTTTACAATGGGACTGAGAACAATTCACGCAGTCACACTTCAATTTTTTTTCCTTATTTTCAAAACAAATTGGAGAAGAGCTGGAAATAAAGCATCGGAAAATATTCCCTATTTATTGTAGCCTTATAATGTTGGCTAACATTGCAATTAACGATAGTCTCAGCATTTCCTCTGCAAATAGTAACAAACCACATAGCTCTTCATGTGCATAGAACATAATAATGTTGACCAGCTTCTGTCAATACTCCCTAATAATAGCTAATAATAGCAAGCTTTGTCAGTACTCCCTAATATAACATTTGTCAATAAATTAGCTTTCTTTCTGTGTGTAGTTTCAGGTATAGTTGGCCTTTCTTCTGTGGGTTCTTAGATGTGGGAATAATTCAACAGTATCTAGTCAATTGTCTATTGTAAGTTTGATATAGCTTGATATTGTCTGCTACACTCATTCATCTTGACAAACATGTATATTGTCGATGAGCAAAAGGTAATATTTGAGTTGTATTTTTTTTTACATGGTGGAAAGTACGACTTTTGCTGTTAAAATCCAAGCAATCATGAAAGGTGACTTGTATGTAGGCTATTATTTATTGCTCATGTAGTGCTTTTTTATGTTTGCTTTTTCATTTTGTTTTAGGCAGGACCAAGAATGAACAATGAAAAGTGTATAAAGTATAGCATAATAAGCGCTTTTGCTTGCATTTTGATGAAAAAAATAAACATTTTTGCTTGACCTCTATAGTTTAAGATGGAACTGTATGTGCTTGAAATATCTGAGTACTGAAAGCAGGCTGCAAAGAGAATACTCATTTGCTGGCTTCTAGTGAGCCGGTCAAGTTAGGTAGTTACAGGAGAGTTTGAACGCTTCCTATTTGTCATCACCTGAAGCACAAAAGCTGCCTAGTGCAGCCTTCGCAGACTAAGCAACTTGGAGGTGAATGACAACTTGATTGGTTAAGATTTGTTTGTTATTTCACTGTTTCAATAGCTTTTAGTGGCCTAGAACCCCTCCTCCAACCAAACTAACTAAAATAATGTAGTCAATGACCATGCTTTGTCATTACATCTTCCAGATAAGTCAGCAGAAGTCATAATGTTGTTTCAGTAAACATTTGTCAGGCTGCTTCATATCAGTAAGAAATGTCAAGAACGAGTAAAAATAAAGACAGATATTTATGTTAAAATACTTTTTTTTACACAAAATCATTTTTTAGGCTAAACAGTTTGTTTAAACTGCACATGAAACAACGACTAAAGTTAGGAAGTGGGATCGATTAAAGTTGGCTACATGATAGATCTTGTTTAAAGGAGAAGTATTTTATAAAATGCCTTTTAGTTGTAACTAAAATCTATTTATACAGATTTATTGTTTGATGTTTGCAGTCTTTATTATCCAATCTTATATGAAGTTGCTTTTGTATAATGCAGTTTTAAACAACCATTTTAAAGGCATTTTCATATTGTTTTGATCATGCATGGATCTGGATAGTAATATTAACGGTTACAGTTTGATTATTGATGACTACACTAACACCAAAACAATGTAACAATCTTTCTTCTACTAACTGCACAACTTTGGGCACAAAGATCTATAACTAGTATTTACATATCTCTTCATTCTCATGTTAATGTTTTCCCACCATCCCATCAATATTATTCGCTGTGTAACAACTTGTCTAATTATTTTCGGAGCAAAATTGTGTACACGTGATAGTATATCACTGCTGCATTAGAAAAGAAGGGAGAATGTTTGACTGCACAGTATCCTGCCAAACCATAATTTTTATCTGATTAAACATAAAACAGTCATTGATATGGACAGTGATTTAAGTTGCTGTTACTCTGTAAATTGTAAAAGGTTATACTAATGTTATTGCTGACTGAATTTTCTGTAACTTTCTTCTGATGTTGCTGGATTTTGTGTAACATGCGTCATTGATTTTTGATGAACTTTTCACCACTGTTCAGAAGTTTTCTGGGGAAAAGGATTGCACGGTTGTGAGGGTTGGTCCTTAAATGAAGCCTATCATTACAGGACTGTCATAGGAAGATCAGGTATTTCAATGATGACAATGATGACGAATCATACTTATAAAGCATCATTCCCCAGCACCAGTCAGGCTCAGAGCCCTGCACACACACACACACACAGGTGCACACAATATTAGAAACACTGAGAGATGTCACATAAAGGAATGTGCACAATCACACTTCACACACACACACACACACAGGTGCACACAATATTAGAAACACACAGGTGCACACAATATTAGAAACACTGAGAGATGTCACATAAAGGAATGTGCACAATCACACTTCACACACACACACACACAGGTGCACACAATATTAGAAACACAGAGATGTCATATAAAGGAATGTGCACAATCACACTTCACACACACACACACACATGCATGCAAGTGCCAGCATGACTGAGAGAAGTTACAAGCACAAACTGTCAAATTTCACTTTGATACAAGTGGATGCATGCACAGTAGTCACCATGGCCGCCACTTTCACTGAAGATCAAACCTGTCAGTTGCTTTTAAAAAGTAGCTCAAATTACTTGTAATAATCCTGAAATGTAAATACCTCTTTCACTCATAGCTTTGTGTTTCATCCATCAATTCTCATAACTGGCATATCAATTAATCATTTGAAACTTTCATTCAGCTTTTCTGTTTGTGTCCACCATAAAATGAATGTTAAGAGAGCCTTTTGAACCCCCTTCTCTGTCACTTGTTCTCTTCATCGTGTGTATGCGTGTTTGTGTGCTTGCATGGACGTGTGTATGTGTATGCTCATGTGCATATATGTAACAATAGGGTGTTAGAAAAGCAGTCCATAAAACATTTTTGAGTGAGTCTGTTGTTTGTATCATTACGTATCTTGAGGCAACAGTTCCTTAAACATTTTGAAGGCCACAATGAACTCAACTACTGCCTTTTTGTTGTTACTGAAGTTAGTTTGCAATGCAAGTATATAAACATATTCTAGTTCAAGGACTCCAGTAGGGTAAGGAATACTTTTGTTTCTTACTCATTATATTGTAAGCACTATCTTCCTGAAGGTGAGGAAATGAATAATCACTTGTGACATTCTGCTGTATCCTTCTGTCGCATTCATGTTGATGAAAGTTAGTGACTGCATTTTGATGCCACATTAATACACTGCATGTTATCATCATTTGCATGATCATTGTTTTGTTGTTACAAATTTGTCACCATGTGTTCTTTGTAGCTTTTTACCTAGAGGACAATAGTGTTGAAATGTTCTTCAACACACACTTCTATGCTTGGTGGAAAGAAGCACCTATTGTTAGGATGTTGATAAAGCAAGAGACACCTGTTGTAAAAGCTACTGAACTTTGACTATCAAGTAGACATCATAAAAGAAAAAAGTCCATGTATTTTTTAACAGCACCTTAAATGGATGTGGAACAGTAAAGGCAAAAAGGTAACACTTGATCTATGTCTGCTGTTGAGCTAAAGAAAGCTCCCACTTGGTTATTGAGTAGTTTTGAGCTCGTTTAGCTGGGTGACTGATTAGGCTGATCGTTCTGTAGTTTTAGCACTGTTTGCTGTTTCTATTCTTTGGACGTGGTTTGACTAGTGATTGCATCCACTCTTTAGGCCATTCTTTGCATTTCCAGATTCTTGGGCACAGGACAGTGAGGGCCTTTGTTGTTTCTTCTCCACCCTGCTTGAGTATCTCAGCTTCACGTTGTAAGCACCAGGTGACTTTCTTCAGACTGCATACCACTCTCTTGACTGCTTTCCATTGGGCTGGATTGCAGGTTTGCTGGATCTAGTCTGGTTCCTTTGAAGGATGTTAGCGTCTGTTAACTGACAGTTGTACGTGTCGTTGCAATATTCAGTCCACTGGTTTAGTACAGCAGTGTTTTCGGTTAGGAAGGGCTGCTTTTATGACTGAGGTCTTGTGTTGACCTGTCTTGGTGAGGGTGTTCAGTAGTTGGTAGGCTTTTCTACTGTCGCCTTGTTCCGTTTCTTCTCTGATCTGGCATTTGTCATCAGTCCAGTTCTCCCTAGCTGCCTTCATCCCTTTCCTGATGTTGCAATTCACTGTTTTGTTCTTGGAAGCTGCTTCAGAATTTTCATCCCACGCTTTAAGGCCCTATTACTTTCGTCTTGAAGATTTCTGCAACCTTTAGGTTTTGCAACTTCTCCAAAAGCAGAAAAAATTTAGGGGTTGATCGAGCAGTGCTTCAACTTTAGTCTCATTTAAATAAGGTCATGGGGTGGTCTGGTGGTGCAACGGTTAGCGCCTGTCTCCAGTACATTGAAGGTTAGCTGTCCTGGGTTCAGCTCTTGCCACGGGCATACTGTTCCTCTACAGGTGGCATCTGTTTACAGGGCTGACTGCCTTGCTGTAATATAGCCTTAGTTGCTGGCGCTGCATAAAACACCCCCCCTCATCCCTTGAAACACCTTGGCAGTTGGTTGTGGACCAAACTGTTTGTAAAATACCAAGTTGCAATCCTTTATTCCTTACGGGAATGGAAAGTATTGGCTTTGTGCAAACTCTAGGAGTCTTGTCCCTGTCATTGGTTTTTGTCAAGGCCAATGGTTCCTGCCCACTGATGGTAGGCATCTAGGCTAACCTTGGTGTTCCAGTTGCCAAGTATGATGGGGATGTCCCTTCTTGTTATTGCCTTGTGCTGTTTCTTGCATGAAAGTTGGAGTGTATATTAGGACAGTAATGATTTTATGTCCTTGCACAGATGCCAATGGAGATCAGCCTGCTGGCTATGGGTGTACAGCTGATGATGGCTTAAACCTCGTCTCTGTGTACAAGGAAGTCCATGCCATATAGGTGCACAAAAACACCTTTTTCTGGGTAGCCATCAAATTCGCTGTTCCCCCCCACCACCACCACTACCACACACACACACACACTCACAAACATACAACACACACAGGGTGGAGGAAACTGGAGTAGCCAGAGCAAACCACCAATTGTTAGGTCTGTGAAAAGCTGTTACATTCAGAGCAACATTATGTTGAAGCCAAGATTTGAACCCATGATATCTGATTTTCATCAAGATGACAGGCACATTAGTTTTAGTTTGGAATGAACTAGCTAACATTTGTAACACTTCCTTGAAATTTGTTTTGGAAAACAAATTAATTTGGTTACTTTTCAACTCAAAGATACAATAGCTTTGCGTTTGTCATGCATTTGTTTCAAAATCTTGTTTTTATTGTATGCATAAAGTTTTTAAAATCAAGTCATTTGTTATTTGTTTGGAAAGTGTGAAAAAATCTCAGCTTTAAAGGGTGTATTTCATAGTTTCATATCTATTTGGTTTAAATTTACTATTCATAATATTTACTTTCCCAGTATGCTTTTTTTTTAGTTTGTTTCTTGAAATAAAACTAAACATTAAAAATGCCCTTACAAGCTTTTGAACCTGTTGACCATTTAGAACTGGCCTGCTATTGGCTCTAATCAGCAGGCTTCAGCAGGTGTGGGAGGTCAGGGGATCATCTTGCTTTCATTGGAAACAGTAACAGTTTTGAATTTATTAGCATTTTATGGAGAAACATTGGCAACGCAATGTCAACATATTCACCAAATTTGTTATCACAATGTTGACTCCAAAACGCCAGTCGTGCTGCCTGTCGAAATTTGTGTGACATGCAGACTTGCTGAAGGTGAACGTCATGCTTGAGTGGTTTGTCGTCGTGTTACTGTAATGATGCCGCTATAAGACACTAGTTGAAATTTGTGTGATACATTCAGTAAAGGTGGTCAGGCTTGAGTGGCTTGTAGTGTTACAGTAATGATGGTGCTGTAAGACCCTGCTTGTTAGATATTGCATAAAGTGTATCACTTATCTACATATATCCCTGTGTGACGTGTGTCGTGTGTCAGGCTTGTCTTTGTTGTGTATGGCTATTTCAGTATTGTGGAGGGGCACCAATGATATAGTAGACTGTCAACATGTAGACTTCATACTAGTAAGTAACCTGTCCCTCAATAAAATGTTTGAACAGTTCAGTTTTATTCACCTTTTCACACCTTTTTGTGCTGTTTGAAAGATGATTTGAAAAAATTATCAGTAAGTGTCATAAATGCCCTCTCACTGTTTTACATTTCAAATAAATGTTCTGCAAATAAAGTGTCAAATGTGCTACTTATTTTTATTACCAAAAAGCATGTATTTAAACAAAGCTGAATGACAGCAAGCTTATCCCTACTAAGGACAAAATTGTTTTACTTGTAGCATTGCAGTCCAGACGGCCATTTGCCTTGATCCTGCGATAACCTCTTTTTCTGAGTGTGTGTGTGTGTGTGTGCAGTTTAGATTTTGACAGATTTCAAGACACATGTATTGAAGAACTGACTGATATGATTTCAAGACACATGTATTGAAAAACTTTTTAAAATGATTTTTGCATGTGGGGTGGATGGGGGCAGAGGCTTGGAGAATTTTTTAAAATTTGTGCTTTCCTTAATTTTTATGATCTGATATTGTATGTTACTAAAATGAATCAAGTTAATGCAATCAATGTTCTATGAAGCTGACTACACCTTGATTACAAGATTACACAATTAAATGTGGGCACTTAGATTTTTATTTAATTGTATAGGAGAACCATTTTTTTTTAATAATTTTACAAAAGAATTGCTGCTTTACACGTTTTAAGTTTGCTTAAGAGATATAAGGGCTTGGTAATTATCTTTTATTATTCATAATAAGTTATACCTTGTGGAGAATGTTCTCATCAGATGTGTTAACATTGCATTTTTGATGTTTTTTCCTATTGCCTGTTTCTAAGGTCTGTTTTGCACTCTATGTTCATGTTGGCACTTGCTGCAGGACAGACTTGCAGAAATCACAGAAAGAAACATGCATGTTTCCAAATTCTATTGATATGTATCTGGGATTTTGTTTGGGTATGAACACTGCTGTTGGTTGCATCATGTATCATGAAATACTAATTAGAGAAGCTTACCTTTGGACTGAAATGCTGGAGCAGTTAGTACCACTTGCCTCAAGTGTACTCAACTTCTCTATTTGGAGAAAATCAGGCTTAAAACATTGAGTGTTTATATGGCTAGGTATGAACGTTTTCTGCTAAAGATGTCGTGTGTTTATATGGCTATGTACATGTATGAATGTTTTCTGTTAAAAATCTGACAGTGTGATCTCGCTGCAAGCTGAACAAAGTAACTTAATGTTTAGGAACAAGAGAGTACAATGCTGATTTTATTTTGGTTCTTATGTTGGGTATTATGATCATGCCATGCATATCAGTTTTATCTTCATCTTTTCATAATTTGCAGTCTCCACATGGCTTAGTGCGCATGAAAACCACTGGGCAACAACTTAGTTCAAATGCACTTGCTTTCAACTATATTAGTAGAAGGAAAGGTGTGGATGAAGGTTGAGAGACTCAGAGAAAGATTCAAATATTTAATAAATTCAAATATACAAAAAGGTAACTGTTAGCAGAAAGGCAGATAGTTTATCTGGAAAGGAAATGTAACTAGTGAGGTAGAAAGTATCTGTTTAATATTCAACATGTAAATCTGTTGTATGTTAAGATCGTTAAGTAAGACATGACATAAAGCAGTTTATTTTACTCACAACAACACTATCACATATCAGAGATTTTTTAACTGTTTATATGCATACACCTGTAAAGAATGTTTCTGAATGAGTGAATAGTTAGAATCATTTCTTTCTCATTTTGTAAAAGTCTCCAAACATTCCTAATGCTTAAGACATCATAAACACAGAACTAAGCTTATTTTTTATATATAAATATGATTGAAAAATTAATTTGGTACATGCAGTGGGTAGCTACTATCAACTCGCATTTCCTGAAGTACACTGCAATATTCCATCAAACCAAATTGTGACTTGATTGTCTCTCTCATGCTGCTGGATTTTTCTGTGAAGATAAATTTCCTTGTTTCCTATTTCACAAGATTCCACAAATGATGTGTATGTTCATCTTCATATCTGCCTCAACAATTATTAAATAAGTTGATAATCATGTATCTTGTGGTTTGTAGTTTTGTTTATGTGGAGAGATGGTCAGTCAGTCGTCCAATGACTGGTACCATGAGAGTGCATAACACACGTGTAATTCACTGTGTGTGAGAGTGGGTGTGTACAGTAGGAGGGGCGTGTCTGCTATGTGTGAATATGGCTGCACGGTTGTTAATGATTCAGTCTGTAAATTATTTATGTAAAGCGTTCTGGGCAAATCTTTAGAAAAGCGCTATAGAAGCCTCATTATTATTATTACCTGTTGTTGTGGGCAGCACATGAAGAGATGTGGCAGCTGATGAGGCCCGCCACTCACGCCTGTTTATGCACAGGACGACCAGTCCAGTCTCTTGTCTGAAAGCCAGGACCCAACTGTAGAGCAGCACTTCACTCCTAAGAGAGGGTTGTTTTCAGTTGACCTCATCCATTGTGCGGTCGCACCCCAACCTCTCTCTGGGTGGGTGACAGAGTGGCCTGCCTCCTTCCTCCTCACTGTTCTTGTTTCTGTCCCACAGGTCCTTTCACCTTTATTTTTTTTGTTTGTTAAAACTCACACGTGTAGAGAGAAAATGACGGATGGCACTGATCTTACGGAGCTCATAATAGACTGACAGACAGCTATAACATGTTTATCATAATAGACAGACTGACAGACAGCTGTAACATGTCTATCATAATAGACAGACTGCTGTAACATGTTTATCATAATAGACAGACTGACAGACAGCTGTAACATGTTTATCATAATAGACAGACTGACAGCTGTAACATGTCTATCATAATAGACAGACAGACAGCTGTAACATGTCTATCATAATAGACAGACTGCTGTAACATGTTTATCATAATAGACAGACTGACAGACAGCTGTAACATGTTTATCATAATAGACAGACTGATAGACACCTGTAACATGTTTATCATAATAGAGAGACAGACTGACAGACAGCTGTAACATGTTTATCATAATAGACAGACTGACAGACAGCTGTAACATGTTTATCATAATAGACAGACTGACAGACAGCTGTAACATGTTAATCATAATAGAGAGACAGACAGCTGCAACATGTTTATCATAATAGACAGACTGACAGACAGCTGTAACATGTTTATCATAATAGAGACAGACTGACAGACAGCTGTAACATGTCTATCATAATAGACAGACTGACAGACAGACAGCTGTAACATGTTAATCATAATATACACTGACAGACAGCTGTAACATGTTTATCATAATAGACAGACTGACAGACAGACAGCTGTAACATGTTAATCATAATAGATACTGACAGACAGCTGTAACATGTTAATCATAATAGACACTGACAGACAGCTGTAACATGTTTATCATAATAGACAGGCTGACAGACAGCTGTAACATGTCTATCATAATAGACTGACTGACAGACAGCTGTAACATGCTTATCATAATAGAGAGACAGACTGACAGACAGCTGTAACATGTTTATCATAATAGAGAGACAGACTGACACACAGCTGTAACATGTTTATCATAATAGAGAGACAGACTGACAGACAGCTGTAACATGTTTATCATAATAGAGAGACAGACTGACAGACAGCTGTAACATGTTTATCATAATAGACAGACTGACAGACAGCTGTAACATGTTTATCATAATAGACAGACTGACAGACAGCTGTAACATGTCTATCATAATAGACAGACTGACAGCTGTAAAATGTTTATCATAATAGACAGACTGACAGACAGCTGTAACATGTTTATCATAATAGACAGACTGATAGACACCTGTAACATGTTTATCATAATAGAGAGACAGACTGACAGACAGCTGTAACATGTTTATCATTATAGACAGACTGACAGACAGCTGGAACATGTTAATCATAATAGAGAGACAGACTGACAGACAGCTGTAACATGTTTATCATGATAGAGAGACAGACTGACAGACAGCTGTTACATGTTTATCATAATAGACAGACTGACAGACAGACAGCTGTAACATGTTAATCATAATAGACACTGACAGACAGCTGTAACATGTTTATCATAATAGACAGACTGACAGACAGACAGCTGTAACATGTTAATCATAATAGATACTGACAGACAGCTGTAACATGTTAATCATAATAGACACTGACAGACAGCTGTAACATGTTTATCATAATAGACAGGCTGACAGACAGCTGTAACATGTCTATCATAATAGACTGACTGACAGACAGCTGTAACATGCTTATCATAATAGAGAGACAGACTGACAGACAGCTGTAACATGTTTATCATAATAGAGAGACAGACTGACAGACAGCTGTAACATGTTTATCATAATAGAGAGACAGACTGACAGACAGCTGTAACATGTTTATCATAATAGACAGACTGACAGACAGCTGTAACATGTCTATCATAATAGACAGACTGACAGCTGTAACATGTTTATCATAATAGACAGACTGACAGCTGTAACATGTCTATCATAATAGACAGACAGACAGCTGTAACATGTCTATCATAATAGACAGACTGCTGTAACATGTCTATCATAATAGACAGACTGACAGACAGCTGTAACATGTCTATCATAATAGACAGACTGCTGTAACATGTCTATCATAATAGACAGACTGACAGACAGCTGTAACATGTCTATCATAATAGACAGACTGCTGTAACATGTTTATCATAATAGACAGACTGCCAGACAGCTGTAACATGTTAATCATAATAGACAGACTGACAGACAGCTGTAACATGTTTATCATAATAGACAGACTGACAGCTGTAACATGTCTATCATAATAGACAGACTGACAGCTGTAACATGTTTATCATAATAGACAGACTGACAGCTGTAACATGTCTATCATAATAGACAGACTGACAGACAGCTGTAACATGTCTATCATAATAGACAGACTGCTGTAACATGTTTATCATAATAGACAGACTGACAGCTGTAACATGTCTATCATAATAGACAGACTGACAGACAGCTGTAACATGTCTATCATAATAGACAGACTGCTGTAACATGTTTATCATAATAGACAGACTGACAGACAGCTGTAACATGTTTATCATAATAGACTGACAGCTGTAACATGTCTATCATAATAGACAGATTGACAGACAGCTGTAACATGTTTATCATAATAGACAGACTGACAGCTGTAACATGTCTATCATAATAGACAGATTGACAGACAGCTGTAACATGTTTATCATAATAGACAGACTGACAGCTGTAACATGTCTATCATAATAGACAGACTGACAGACAGCTGTAACATGTCTATCATAATAGACAGACTGCTGTAACATGTTTATCATAATAGACAGACTGACAGACAGCTGTAACATGTTTATCATAATAGACTGACAGCTGTAACATGTCTATCATAATAGACAGATTGACAGACAGCTGTAACATGTTTATCATAATAGACAGACTGACAGCTGTAACATGTCTATCATAATAGACAGATTGACAGACAGCTGTAACATGTTTATCATAATAGACAGACTGACAGCTGTAACATGTCTATCATAATAGACAGACTGACAGCTGTAACATGTCTATCATAATAGACAGACTGCTGTAACATGTTTATCATAATAGACAGACTGACAGACAGCTGTAACATGTTTATCATAATAGACTGACAGCTGTAACATGTCTATCATAATAGACAGACTGACAGACAGCTGCTCCATGTCTATCGAGTGTCATGTCATCAGTGACAATAAATTCCAGTTTCCTAACAGATGACGTGAAGGGGATGTTGGTGTCGCCCACCTGGATGTGACTGGGCAGACCTGTATGTGACCCTGGCCACGCCCCCCTGTAGCGACTGTCGGTGTTGGCGGTATGATGTCTGGTGGGTTATAGTGCGCTGGGCCCAGTGGTCAAATATCTCGAACTAAAGGTTTTCGATTGTTCTCTTTTGTGAAAGATGAAGAGCTGTGAGTTAACAGCATTTCCTTTCTTTAGTAGATTTAACAAGTCGCATTTATCGTTGGTTTTGCCACAAATACTTTGTTTAGTAGCTTCACTCGTCTTGTGTTGTCATTTCCACAGATGGAAGAAGTTGGTGCAGAAGTGCTGGCTGATCTGGTGTGCAGTTCCAACCATCTTTGATGTACCGAATCCACCGAAATGCACAGATTTTTTTCAGGATGGAGAGCAAGAACTGTATCCGAATGGCTCCACGCCTCAGAGAAACACCTTGTTACCAGCTTTTTCAGCCCTTGGGGTAAAGTTTGCCTCACAGTTTCTGTCGCACAGGGATGCAGCTGACATATCACGATGGTAACTTTAGGAGTGGTATCACAAGAGGCCTCTGAGACTCCTTTCTTTGTTGAACCCACTGATCAACTGTTTAATGCGTTCAACAGCCTCAGGAAGTTCAGCGGCCAAACGATGCGTGATGCCGTCTCGGACAAGTCGGGTCACATAAAGTTCTTGCACGAAACTTTGTCATGGCTGACGACACTTAAAAGCAATTCATTAAGCATGTTTGGATGGAAAATTGCTATAAAAAGCCTGATTAAAGTCTGGGACGATCTTCGCAAAATTAAAGAAGTTAAATTCTTCCCCAATAACAGACTATACGTAGAAAACCTCTTTTCTCTAACACGAGGATAAGCACATGGAGATAATCCAAGTCCCCGGCAATATCAGTTCTTTCTGTGCCAGATGATGGTGGTTGGTCTCATCATGCAGTGAAAGAAGCAACTGCATCGAAGATGGAGATGAATTTCTCTTGACGCTGAGCAACATCAGTACTCAGTGCACTCCAGTGATTTCTGATCCAAGATATGAGCTAAACAAAAGATGTGAAATCTCCCAGTATACGCGTTTACCAGCTCTGCCGAGGAACTCTCGATTACTGAGGACAATATTATTTTAACAATATTTGTACAAAGCAAAGTGTGTCCAGACCAGAATGTAAAGAAATTATTACGGGAAAGCAAGAAGGAACTCTGTTGTCAATCAAGCAGGTACCTCATGCTAACGATAGGGTACTGGTCGTCGTTGGTGGAGGAACTTGAAATTATATTCAGAAAATCTGAACAGCTCCTCCACATGGACCGAGTGAGAGCTCGATTTTTGGAATGTTTTGAAGAGACATCGAGTTCGCTCATGTGTCCCTCCAGCAAATGCAAAACAGGCAGTCTTGTTACTCAGTTGCTTTTTTTTATAAGCACGGCTGCACTTTGTACTGAAAGAAAACAATAAACACTTGTCTGCAGCGTCCGCAAGTAAAAATAAAATGTTGAAACTGAAACATCTGTAACGTGTACATATTTTATATTATTGCACAGGCGCTAGGTGTAAGAGGTTTTAGATATGTATCATCCATAATCTCTTCGTGTACAAAAGAATCTGTCCAGTTAGAGTTACTTGCAAAACCAATGCTAATGTAGACGAAACGTTTCTTCTTTTTTCTAAATTATAGAAATTGCCCCTTTGAATTATGTTTTCAAGCTCGATCTTTTTCCCATAAAGTATTAAAGTGTGCACGCCTCTGTGTGTGTGTGTGTGTGTGTGTGTTGCCAGTACACGATGGTCAGAACAAAGGCAGCTATAGCGACGTTTACTGCCCTTATGGTGGAGGTGGCCGTCACCGCCGCCTGACTTCAAGCTCTCATATAACAGATGAACAGTGCTGCCTCTTTGGTTGAGCCATGACAGTGCAGGTCCAGAAATCCCGTAGAGGGTGTGGAGTCTATGAAGAAGCAGAGAGTGGTCTATAGTGTCAAATGCAGCAGACAGGTCCAGTAGAGTTAATGGAGAAACATCATCCCTGTCAAGGGCAGATAATATGTCTGTCGTTACTTTAATAAGAGTGGTCTCGGTGCTGTGGAAAGGTCTATATGGCGACTGAGCTTGTGGGATAAGATGGTGCTCTTGTAAGTATGCCCAGAGCTGTGTCAAAACTATTTTCTCTATGATCTTAGAGAGAAAAGACAAGTTGGAAACTGGGCGGTAGTTGTTCAGCACATTGACATCAAGCGTGGATTTCTTTAGAAGTGGCCTCACCACCGCATTTTTGAACAAAGATGGAAAAACACCTGACGACAGGCTGACATTTACAATATTTGTGATGGCAGGAAGTAGAGTATCGAGGCACTCGAGCAGAAGGCTTGTGGGCAGTGGATCTAACTCGCAAGTTGTTGGTTTAGCTTTTAGGATAACCGCTTTCACATCGGTCTCAGAGACTGGGAGAAACTTGGTCATGGAGCATCCTGGGAGGACATCACAGGAGATGCTGTCAAGCGCCGACACAGAGTCTAAAGATGATCGAATGTCCAATATCTTGCTGGTGAAATAATCACTAAAAACTTGCGGCAGCAGTGAAGCAGGGTAGGCAGTAGGCAGTGGTGTTGCTGTGCGAAGTCCGGTCATTTGATTGCAAATGGCAAAAAGCTTTTTGGAGGAGGTGCAATTAATTATTTGGCCCTGAAGATATGATGCTTTAGCCTTGTACATGCATTTTGCAACGCTTCGCTTTGCGGCATTATAAATTTCTTTGTGGATGGCGAGTCCAGTCTTCCGCCAAACACGTTCAGCTCGCCGGCGCGTGCGCTTCAGGTCACGGAGTTGGACGCGGATCTGTGAATACCAAGGCGCACATTTAGACTGGCGCATCAGACGTCGAGACACTGGGGCACGTGGTCATCAACTACTCGACGCAAAACACAGTCAAGTTGCTCGGCAGAGGGTGGTTGGAGGAGCGCCATCCGAAGCTGTGCTTTGAATGCTAGTCTATCAACATTTCGTAATGAGTGAGTGGGTCTAAAAACTGGCGCCGATGAATGATGATGGGCATTTGCGATCAAGTTCGATCAGTACACAGTAGCAGTGGCGTAGGAAGATGCTCGGCTTTGGGGGGGGGGGGGCAGCTCCATGCTGACAATGAGCGACGTTCACATTCTTGCCTTCCCAGCATCTTTTTTGGGGGGCGGGCGGCTGCCTCCCTTGCCCACCCGGTTCCTACGCCACTGAGTAGTGGTCAGATGAGAGATCGTGGGAAACATCAGCTGACTGCACTAAGTGGTCATCAGGTCGATGTATGACCCAGTCCAAGATGTGATCTCTTTTGTGAGTTGGTTGTGACACGGACTGGATGAGACGAGAGGTGTGCAGCATTTCTGACATGTTGACGGTGGCCTGGAGTTGTGTATCGCTAATGAACTGCCTAATGAGAGGGTTAGGGTTAGGTTTGCATAGCTCCACCTACAAGTACGCCATTTTGTTATGGCCGTCGCGAGTTACTCTACATCGATGCTTTACCACTTCATTTGCTTCCCGCTGAATGTTTTGGGATGAATGTCGTCAGGACAAGTCTAAAACGTACTTTGATCTCGCTGTCTGTCAGAAATGATTCTCGCCCACGGTCAAAATTACCAACATTATCACGTGGCCATTATCGTCTGCTTGGAGCGCAAAATGGCGGCCGACAGTATCATATGACTTGTTTGTCTTGATGGTCCTGAGATCAGAAGCCTCCAAAACCCCACAGGCCTAGGTAACGGATAAAGTGTTTTCTTTTTTTTCAAATAACTTATCACCGACGGACTGTAGAGTTAGTGATGAATAATTTCCAACATACTAACTCTCATTTTGGCGGAGGTTTAAAATGTTGACCTCTCGGGTCTGTGATCGGAGTTGTTACCCTCAAGCTTGATATTGATTAACTTATCCCGTTAACAATGTGAAAAAAATTAAAATTAAAATCGAAGAACATTGAAACACCATAATACTAAATTTAAATAATACAAACTTTTAAGATGACTTTTTACAATACTTTTAAAAGTGTCTATTGAAAAAAGTTTCTCCCCCTGTTGCCAGGATACTGTATTCAATAATGTCGCCCGCAGTGGAAGAGAAGTAAACTCTTTTTCAGTATTTCTCTGCTAAAAATGGCTGATAATTCAGACACGGTCTCAGATGCAGCTGAAGACCAAGACGTAGTGACACCTGTTGCAGAAGGTGGGATAAAGGACGAAGAAAACACGGAAACAGCGATAAAACAAGACGATTATGTGACAGGTAAACATAATGCAACTGCTATTATTTCTGCTCACGTTACATTTTGAAAACTTTATATTAAAATATTTTATCGAAGCAGACACACATATTTGCATTTAAATCACATCTCTATCTACTTATTTTGCCTTGCATTCTTTTTAGTAAATCGTAAGTCGCACTAATAAAACGGGTTAACGTCTGTGACACATTATAGAAGCCTATGAGCTTGAATTGCATGCATTTGTTCAAATTATATTTAAAAATAATTCCAACTGCACGGTATTTTCATGAAGATAAAAATAAGCGTTCTGTGATGCATGCAGTAGGCTTCATGTTGCTGTGATCTGTCCACTGCCTGCTGAGATTATAGTGTAAATGACAATGTTTGAAAGAAATTCTAACATTTTCTTAAGTCAAATTTGCTATAGATTATATTTTATGTTCTCATATAGAGTGAATGACACTTTGTTTTCTTATCTATATCTTCTTGATGTTTCTTGTTTTTGCACATGATCTACCATACAGTCTTGCTGAAATTAAAAAAAAAAGTTATTAAATGAGATCTGAAGTACATTTTCTTTTCTCAATTACAGGCCTGAATGAACATGATTTTTGCTATAAATTGTCAACTGATGTCAGTATTCTTTTCTCAAATATAGCCTGAATAATTTTTTCTATAAAATTGTCAGAGAATGGAGTTGAGAACAATGAGGAAGAGGTTGAGGAGCCTGGTGAGGAAACGCAAAAAGAGGAGGATGTGGTAGATGTCCAAAGTCAGCATAAGAAATTAGATGATGATGGGGAGGAGCCAAAGGAAGAGATGGCAGTATCTGAGTTAACAGGTATTTTTTATTCATCACCGTCTATCTGAATTACTAGAATTTTATCCTTTCTATTATCTTATTAAAGTTTCAAATGTGTATATAAAAATATTGAGCACATATATGTGTTTGTATGTGTGTGTCTCAGGGGGGCAGAGTGGTGGTTGTTTTAATAACTTCCTGTGTCTGTTGTCAGTCATATTAATAAAGCAATTAAGCATCAGTTGGGGCAGTTGATGGCGCCATGGTTAAAGCATGGTTAAACATGGTTAAAACCTTTTATAATTTAAGAATCAGATGTTGTGGATTGGTATATCTTAGCTCTGACATACTGCGATTATGACACCTGTTAACAGGGCTGACCATATTATTCTTATTATTATTGTCATCATCATCTTCATCAGTAACAATTTGTTTTTGGAATGTCTAGTATGATGCCACGAAGTTTAACAATAAGTTTTGGATTTACAGATGCTGTGCCTTTTGAAGAAGCAGAAGGGACCTTGGAAGGTGCTCCTACGTTTTGGAAGGTGGAAGAAGGTAAGCAGGCACAGATGTTGCTATACATGCCACAGAATTTAAAATGACTGCTTGAAATATAATGTTACAAAATTTTGACTAGTTATTTTTGACTATAAAATATACACTAACAATACAGTACAGACTTTGATTGCTTATAGTGACTATAAAATATGCACTAACAACAATACACACTTTGATTGGTTATAGTGACTATAACATATGCACTAACAACAATACACACTTTGATTGGTTATAGTGACTATAACATATGCACTAACAACAATACACACTTTGATTGGTTATAGTGACTATAACATATGCACTAACAACAATACACACTTTGATTGGTTATAGTGACTATAACATATGCACTAACAACAATACACACTTTGGTTATATTGACTAAAACATATGCACTAACAACAATACATATTTCTTCTAGCACATTATGGGGTAGAATGGAGGCAAGATCAGTGCACTTATCAGGATTAATCTTAAGGTGGAGAAAACAATGATCTAAAGTAATAGTACATTATGTGCTGATACGTTGGAAAAAACTTGAATTGTTATGTAGAAAAAAAACATTTGACAGCAAAGCATAATAACTCTACAAATAATTTACAGCACAATAGGGATTTTGATGGCATAGTTCATTACTGCTAGTCTGCCCATTGCAGCACAAGAACAGAACCAAGAAGAGGCTATTGCCATGGACACTTCCCCAGTGATACCAACACAATATCAAATTCCCCCATCTCCTGAACCAAGTCGTGACTCTGAACAGCAAGCATTTGAGCCCGAGGCAAGTAGTGGCACTTTTACTGAAGTTGAAGATCGTCAAAAACATCGCATACCTTCTGCTCCCCACCTCCCTTCGTCTGACCGGCCAGGAACAGCTCTGGAAGGCACCATGTCATCATGTGCACTGGTTAGTGTTTTGAATTCAAAATTGATGGCTTATGTGCTGACAGAAAAATTATTTTTAGAGATCTTGTTATCGAATTATTATAAATTTGTTTTATTTTTGTGTGTTTTTAAATTTGTCTGTTATAATCATCATTTTAATGTTTATGTAAAGGGTCTAGTGTTATCAAATTATTATCAGTTTGTTTTATCTTGTCTGTTATAAATCAAGGAACATCATCTTACCAGGTTTATGTAATGTGTCTACTGTTGGGGACATTATTTTAATGACTAGTACACTCCTTTTCCTTTAAAACTCAATGCAATCTTCATCGTGATAATAAAGGTTGTCACCATACAAAACCAGTGTCTTGTGTAAATCACTCAAGAATCTGACTCATCCACTTGCTGATCATTTTATCATTGCATTTCTAAATCTCATTATTGGCCCAGGTAATTAAGACAGTTACCATTAACTATTGACACAGCTGGTGGTGGAATGGCTAAAATGTCTGCCATAAGGTGTCATGGGTTCATTTCTCATCTCCATCATACATACCTCTCGCTGGATATGAATGACACCTGATTACATGGGCTTGTTTCTCAGCTCCAACATATTTCTCTCTGGATGACATCTGATCTTCGATGGCGTGTCGTGCCAGGTCACATAGCCAAGCCAGACCAGCTTATGCCTGCTTGACTGTTGCAAGTAGGGGTTCCTGATGTACTACGAGTGTGGCAGTGTCCACATTTCATATCTGTATAACAAGATCGATTCTAGGAGGAACTTGAACAGATTGTACTTTGTAGTAAATCTGATGATATGGTTGCACTGGACCCTATTAAGCCTAGCCATTAATAATATCAGCATCAGGATTGTTTTGCTGTTGCTGTTGCAAACCTGATGTAGATATCTGTTGTGAAACTGCCAGAGAAAGTGGCTCCCAAGTACTTGGAGGTACTTACCACCTCAAGCCATACTATGTTGATGTAAATATCTGTTGTGCCATTGCAACTGACGTCCATGACTTTACTCTTGTCAGTCCTTGTCTCCATTCCGTAAACATTTCAATTTTTGGTCTGTCGATAAGTTCTTGCAGTTCTCTGTTGGTGCCTGCTATCAGATCAATGTTATCTGCAAAGCAAAGGTTGTACATCGGCCTTCCACCGATTGGAATAGAAGTGTAATGGCCATGGAGAGTGTTTTGCATGATATGGGGTCAGAAAAAGAAGCGACTGAACTTTTCCTGTCTGATATGTGGCTTATGCAGGAGACTAGCATAAGCAGGTCAGAGAGACTGACTGGGCTGATAAGGTGTTA
Organism: Marisa cornuarietis; assembly: GCA_004794655.1. Classification (NCBI taxonomy): domain Eukaryota; kingdom Metazoa; phylum Mollusca; class Gastropoda; order Architaenioglossa; family Ampullariidae; genus Marisa; species Marisa cornuarietis. The sequence continues at coordinate 105,250 of SMMW01000207.1, forward strand.
ACACAATAATACACAATAATAAGACAAATATCTTGGTTCTGGGAAGCTTGTCAAGCAGGCTGTTGGGAAGCTCAACAAACAGGGAGTTGGAAAAATCCAGCTGGGAAAGCACAAATGTAGATAAGTTTTCGTGGTACAAGAAACAGTTCATAAAGGTCAGTTCTGAGAAGCTCTAGAAAAATTAAATACATATTGCCTTTATGTAGTTCTCTAGTGAGAGTGGTGCATCAGTGGCCACACCCAGATTTCCAACCATTTGGGAAAGTCTCACACACACACACACACAGGCCAGAGAATGTCAGAGAGGTGTAAGCAGTGGTGTAGGAAGATGCTCGGCTTTGAGACTAGGGAGCAAACTCCATGCTGACAGTGAACGGCCCTCACACTCGCACATTACCAAACACAGGAGAAGGTGCTTGAGTGCAGCCATGCACACACACACACACACACACACACACACACACACACACACACACACACACACACACACAAGCACACACAAGCATAAACATTGTGGTAGCATCACAACACATGCCACTTTCAGTGTTAAACGACAAGGCAACAATTAACAAGAAACAAAACTCATTGAAATATGACTCACCCAGTTATGTTGTAAGAAATTATGTAACATTCAGAATAAGATAAACTTTGTAATCATGTTAATCGCATTCAAGGTTTGCAACTCACTGTGCCTCCCCCCCCCAAAAAAAAAAACAACAACAACAAAAAAACAAACAAAAAAAACTAGCCTGCGTCTTCTTTGATTAGTGCCGTTTTGTTTCGTAGTAAAGTGGCGTTTCTTTTTTCTTTCTTTGGATCGAGGGCTACGTATAAAACAGCATAACTTTTGCTTATTCTGTTACCCTTGTAAATAAAGATTTGTCATTTCTCTCTCTCTCTTTATGGGCTCCGCTATCTGTTTTGCACATTGTGAAGAATCACATCTCAAGCATCTCAGGGAGAAGGAAATATTCTTGCCCCCTCAGTATCCTTTTTGAGAGGGCAGCTGTCCCCCTTGCCCCTCCCAGTTCCTATGCCACTGGGAAGGTGGTGTACAGTTTACTGTTAGAGGCGGTTAGAAGAGCCTAAGTTTTGTCCTCGTTCCGTTTTCATCCACTCCCTCACTGAGTTCATGGTATTCCTTGTGGTGGTAACATTTAAAGCTGTTGTAGCTCTGAAACAGGTACCGGACACAAGTAGCTGGGTATTGTCAGCGTACATGAGATGCTGGGTTCCAAGTTGGGGAATAAGAGGTCCTAATTGGGTAGACATGCCTGGTATAGGAATGGCATGAGAACAGAACCTTGTGGCACCCTGTACTTCACGACAGCATGTATGTATGTCAAATCTGTGATTATCACAGACTGAATGTGGTCTTTCAGGTAGCATTTCATGGAATCATTTCATGAAGTCGCTGGAGAAGGATGTTGTGGTCAAAGATATCAAAGCCAGCCGACAGAGTGAACATTGACAGCACTGAAATGCGATCCTGGTCTCAGATGATAGTCAATCAATGACTACATGTGGTAGTGCTGTGTTGGTGGAATGATGCTCAGAGTAGACGATATTTCGGATAGGAAAGGGAAGTTTGAGATGGTAATAATTTTTTACGTCTCTAGGGCCAAGATTTGCAAAGGGAAAAGGCCCTTGTGGGTATTGCCGGAAGGCATAGTTTAAAGGAGACAGCCTTGACTGAAAGCCTACCTTGATGGAAGTACTGGCTATGACACAACTATCTGGGCTGTCAGCCTTCTGAAAGCTCCAGTCGGGCAGTAGCGTCAAATGTTCACATCACACTGGTCGCGCTGCCTTGCTGCCAGCCTTGGGAGAGACAAAAGTTAAGGGAGCAGACCCCAACATAAAAGCAGGATGACAACACATCATCTGGGTGAAACACCTTCCCTGAAGGCACCAGCCAGACACTGGCTCACTGGACAGAATTTCCCATGCTGGCAAGACCTACCAAGGAACCAGTGCCAGTAAAGACTTAACCTGGCTTCATAACTACAGCCACAGGTCGGCCTGTTTTGTAGATGGGTACCAGCTGTGGCAGGGCTTGGAGAGGAGATGGGTATCACCAAGTGAATTAAGCCCACTGACAAAACATGATGGTGCACAGCGTTCCAAATAACATGCTGTATCGGTCACAGCCCAGTCTAAAAGGACTGTGCATTCCTTTATCACACTCTTTGGAGAGGATAATGAGCTGTATGCTACTGGAGCCATCGTTACCAACATGGAATCTGCCATCGAGGAGCTTGTCGCTGTGGAGCCTAATGAGGCTCCAAGTAGCTTGCTCAACCTCTTTCCACAGGACTTGCAGGTGTCACAGGTGCCTTGGGCGCTGTTACTCTATCATTCAGCTGTCCACTTCCTCAAAAACAGTAAATGGAACAGAACATGTTGTAATGATGTCAAAGTTGCTATGAAAAATTATTTGATAATGCACTGCTTTACAGACTTTACACTTACATTAAGACAATCTCAGTCTAACCTAAGTCGACTGCTAGTCTCTCCAAAAATCAGAATCTCAGTTCTTTAGACTGAGATTTAGATTGATGATGATGATGTCCATTTGTAATGCGCAGGTATCCATTCGGAAGAATGCTCATTGCGCAGCAAAAACAAAAAAAAAGTAAATAAATAGATAAACACCAGGAAAGTAAAAAATAAAGACACAAGTGTTGCTTGGTTGTTTAAGTTTAAGTCCGTCTTAAATAAACAGATGGGTCTTCAGTCTTTTTCGAAACGTGGTTGGTGAGGTGATGGTGGACAGTGACGATGGCAGAGCATTCCACAGTTTAGGTGCCGCGTTTTTGAAGGCCCTGGCTCCATTGTGCTTCTTGTTTGTGTCTTCCACTGCAGGGAGACAGAAGCGTGACTGGGAGCCAGAGCGCAGACCACGTGACGGCCGGTAAGGAGGAACTACCTCTTGTAAATATTCAGGAGCAGTTTTAAACATGCAGGACTGTGCAATCGAAAGCACTTTGTGATCAATGCGCTTTTTCACTGGGAGCCAGTGAAGGCTCTGTAGGATAGGGGTGATGTGCTCAGTGGATGACTTTGTACGGGTGACAATCCTGGCGGCTATGTTTTGAACTCTTTGGAGTCGATCCAACTGTGAAGCAGGTATACCCCACAATGCACTATTACAGTAGTCTAATCTTGATATGATGGTAGCCACAGCAAGTGAGTTGGCAGCAGCTTGTGTCAGCATGGGCTGTAGTCTACCTAAAGTCCTCAAAAAGTAGTAGGATTTTGCCACAACAGAACTAATATGGTTACACATGGAGAGCTCTGCATCAATAAACAGCCCGAGGTCCCGTACACAGTCAGCAAAGGCTATGGAGGCATCACCGACCTGCACATCACTATAATGTCAATCTGCTCCCTTCTGGCCCTGGGGCCGCACAGTAACGCTTCTGTCTTGTCGTCGTTGAGTTTAAGACGATTTCTGGTCATCCAGGCCTTCACCGCGACACAACAAGATTCAAGTCGTTGAAGCGCATTCCTAGCCACTGCTGGGTCGGGGGGAAAACTGTTTTTAGATTGTTAGAGAGACCAGCAGTATTTTATATCAGTTGTTTATGATAAGATAAGATAATACTTTATTTGTTCCAGAGGGCAATTTGGTGGCAGCTCGATAAAATTAAAAATATATATATATATAGAGAGAGAATATTTGTATTTTGTATCAGTTGTTTAAACTTAGATTTAGTTCTTAAAATTTATTTTGACATAATAATATTAAAATTTGTTGGCAGAATGTTGTCTGGTCATTTGGATTAAACAAAAATATACCAGTCTTGAACCTGACAGATGGAGTAAGAAAAGCCATTATGTACACATGTTCTCATATTGGTGTTGTACATGACTTCGAAAACAACAAGCAATTCATACTCCAAGCACATGTGAGTAAATTTAATGATATATCATAACAACATGGTCATATGATAGCATGGTCATATAACATCACCATGGTCAGTTTCAGAAATATGAAATGTGAACTTTCATTCCTCTCATTTGTGACTACTTTAACTCTTCTTCCATCTGCTCATATTAGTGATAGAGATCACTGCTCTAACCCTAACCTTCTTCCATCTGCTCATATTAGTGATAGAGATCACTGCTCTAACCCTAACCTTCTTCCATCTGCTCATATTAGTGATAGAGATCACTGCTCTAACCCTAACCTTCTTCCATCTGCTCATATTAGTGATAGAGATCACTGCTCTAACCCTAACCTTCTTCCATCTGCTCATATTAGTGATAGAGATCACTGCTCTAACCCTAACCTTCTTCCATCTGCTCATATTAGTGATAGGGATCACTGCTCTAACCCTAACCTTCTTCCATCTGCTCATATTAGTGATAGGGATCACTGCTCTAACCCTAACCTTCTTCCATCTGCTCATATTAGTGATAGAGATCACTGCTCTAACCCTAACCTTCTTCCATCTGCTCATATTAGTGATAGAGATCACTGCTCTAACCCTAACCTTCTTCCATCTGCTCATATTAGTGATAGAGATCACTGCTCTAACCCTAACCTTCTTCCATCTGCTCATATTAGTGATAGGGATCACTGCTCTAACCCTAACCTTCTTCCATCTGCTCATATTAGTGATAGAGATCACTGCTCTAACCCTAACCTTCTTCCATCTGCTCATATTAGTGATAGAGATCACTGCTCTAACCCTAACCTTCTTCCATCTGCTCATATTAGTGATAGGGATCACTGCTCTAACCCTAACCTTCTTCCATCTGCTCATATTAGTGATAGGGATCACTGCTCTAACCCTACTCTTCTTCCATCTGCTCATATTAGTGATAGGGATCACTGCTCTAACCCTAACCTTCTTCCATCTGCTCATATTAGTGATAGGGATCACTGCTCTAACCCTACTCTTCTTCCATCTGCTCATATTAGTGATAGGGATCACTGCTCTAATCCTACTTGCTGCAGTATCCAGCAATAGCATCTGCACACAAGGTGTGATAGAGTAGACAAACCTCAATCATTTGAAACAATCTGTTGTATTTTTCTGACCTATACTGGATATAATACAGTTTATCAAACAATAAAAAACATTCTTTATTTTAGTACTTAACTTCTCATAGGCTAAACAGTTTTGTATTTGAAGAGTTAATTGTGTTATGTATTGCGAGCTAAATTTGTAACAATCCTTGATGTTGTAATGTAGAAATATGGGAAAGAGTAAGGAGACTGATAACAAAACATGTTCCATGTGAAAGACTTGATGGGTAAGAATGTTGTTTGATGTATTGAAACTAAAGCAAATAAATTGACTGTGATGAAAATCTGTTAAGCTTATTCTGGGACAAAAAATAGTGATTGATATAACATTTAAAATACCTTGATCTGCTATCTGCTTGCATTCAGCTGAACCCCATCACCTGTGTGTGTGTCAGTGAAGACAAACGATGGTTGGTTACTGGAGACAAAGGAGTGGATTCCATGGTCAATGTGTGGGACACCTACACATGGTATGCTTCATGTACTACAATTTACTACAGTTTAAACACAATATATAGTATCTGCATCAATATATAGCTATAGCACACATCTCCTCAACAATGATTCATTACTAGTAATCAGGCATTATATTTTTCAAGGTCACAGAAAAAGAGTGATTTGAACCACAGAGGTATATGCCCATGATTGAACTATTTGTGTGAAATTACTTAAGAATTAATAATTCTGCTGTACATCCCATTTTACCAGTGTTCTCCCTTTGCCCATATAAAGCTTTAGAAACAAAATAAAAGCAGTACATGAAAAATTAATTAATTTGAGACAAATGGTTTTGGGACTATAAATGTTTAATTAGAATACAGGGAAAGAATAAAATACATAATTGTATATATAATTAATTGTTGGAGTAGTTACTTGTATAGTTTCCTGGCTACTTTCTAACAGTTCATAAACCTGCCAGCTGCCCCTTTGCTGTGTCTGTTGTTAGCACTCCGATACAGACTTTGTTCGAAGACGACCCTACGGGAGGGGTAGTGGCCTTAGCCTTAACACCTGACGCAAGGTATCTTGCTGCACTGAGCACAGGTCCTATCCAGGTGAGATTTAGCTATCTGTCACAGCTGATGTGTCTTAAACATGCTATGTTTGTAGAGAACATTGACACTATTTCTGCAGTGGCTTGTGTAACAGGAGGTTTCTGGCAGCTTTCTTGTGAATAATCAAGGCCTATCTCCATTGTAGGGATTGTCAGTCTGTAGATGTGTTCATGCATAAAAAATTTCTAGAATTGTTTGGACTAACTTTTGGCAAAAGAAATAAGTTTTAAACATTTAAACATCTGAAAATTATGTGGAGATAAAAATTGTCATGAGGTTTGTTAACATCTATCATATCATTCATTAGTTACACCATGTATTTAAGGAAGCTCAATACAAGTTTTTCTGAGGTTCATTAACATCGATCATATCATTAATTATTTACACCTTGTATTCAAGGAAGCTCAACACAGTTTTATGCTTCTAATCACTCATTTGAACAATAATAACAATAATAATACAGGTGATAATAACAATTAAACAGCATTCACATCAAATCAGAACAGAGCTGCATCTTTCATACCACTCCTCCCATGTGAAGAATTTGTTGGAGAGACATGTATATCAAAGAAGGGATGACATAAGGTTTAAGTGACACAAAATCATCAGCAGTCTATAGCCTGACACAAAGCATGTAACCCCCTCCCGTTCCTGTACCTTGACACAAGTAATCGCTCATCAACCTCAGAAAAGCCTTTTCCTCACATCTAGGATAAATAATCAGTGTAAACCATTGAGTGTGACATCTTGGTTTTGTCCTACTCCTTACAAAATGTTAACATTCTGGGATGAAATCAGCCACAGAAAACAATTTCTTTTGTCTGCACCTCCTCATGGGATAAACCATGGTAAAAAATAACATTAGTTTCTTTTTTAGCACTGTACCCATCTAAGGAAAACAAATTACGTTTGTTGTCTGTGTAACAGGGAAGATAGGGATTGCTTGCCCAGTCTCACTGCAACATTAAACACAAGTCATCACTGTCGTGGGTTTCCGCTGCTTTTACTCTCATGATGGTTCCCGCTAAGGCAAAAAGTTCACAAGAGAAATCCTTAAATCTCTTGGTGGCTTAATGCTGCCACCTCTACAACTTTTCTCTCAGAATGGCCCTTGTCCCTTTCTGCTTCACCCTCTTATTTCTCCTACCCCCAATATTTAGGAAGGTACCCTTTGCCACGGTGCCCCTCTCGCTTTCTGTAAAACCCAACAGATGGGTCACAAGGCCGCTGGGAAAACCAGGGAATCATGCCATCAGGCTGGGAAAACCAGTCCCCCCACCCTCTTCCCTTCTCAAGAAAAACCAGGGGACACTGGGTCACTAGCTAGGAGCCAAGGGGGTCGCCGGACATCAGACACCTTCCCCATTGTGCCGTCCACCCGACCCCAGTCCGCACGTGTGTGTCAGCCTGTGTATGTGTGTGTCACCTGTACCACATCTGTATCGTCTCACAGGATTTTGGTCTGCATCATTTATATAAAATGAACATTTTGTTTTCTGTTTTCATTGTAGCATCTCAAAATCTGGGACTGGACTATTGATGGAGAAACACCTTTATGCTGTGCTAAGCTAAATCCAACATATGGCTTTCAGAACCATGTTATTTTCAATGCTGAGAACATTCATCATGTGGTTTCCAACAGTGAGACACAGATCATCTTCTACCATTGGGTGAGTTTGCTAATGGCAGTGTTTTTAGACTGATGCATGAGTGAATTGGTGTTGGTGCATATTTGGTACAATGGCCATGATGTTCAGTGCTGGTGCAGATTTGATGCAATTCCCATTAATCTGAAGCGTTCAGGAAGATTTGTCATGGTTGTCGCGTGTCACATGCTGGCTCAGTCCGAGCTTTAGTTCTAAAGGGGGAGGGGGTTTGGTGCGTCATGATAATCTGACGCAATCATTGTAATTTGGTTGGTTTTGACGTGATTGCGCGTGAGGACAGAGGCAAGGCGGTTAGGGAAGAGGGGAAAGGCCGACGAAGAAAGAAAAGCTGAGGAGCAAGAAAGCTGTGGACTGAATGGAGTGATTTTCTCGAGTTGTTCATCCCCAGTTCGAGCGGAATATTGAATACCAGTGGAGACCGTTGTGAGAACGGGGAGCTTTCGTCTGCTGAGAAACTGTGAAGTGGCTGGAGTGACTTTCTTGAGTCGACGGTCCGTTGTTCGAGTGGAGTATTGAATGACCAGCGGTGACTGTTGCGTATGTGAGGAGCTTTCATACGCCGAGAGACGGTGGTGCAGACAGAGTGACTTTCGCCTGTAGTCTTTTGTAGGGGGTGGGGTGGTATCTTAGGGTATAGATGGGGAGGGGGTGGTATTGGTTAGTGGTAGGCGTCTTCCTTCATCCCGACCCATTAGTTTCTTTGTTATCATCTTTGTTTCTGTTACATCCGTTTTTTTTTCTTTTTTGTTTTATTAATTAAACGTGTATTTGTATTATCATCACGTGTGTGTGTCGTCTGTTTGGCACTGGAGAACGATTGGATTCGTCGCTACACACGACAATGGTTACCATGAATTTTCAGTGGTGGCGCAAATTTGGCTCAGTTTTCATGAACAGGAGTGTAGAGTAATCTCTGCATTTAGGAAGTAGACGACCTTTTGTTGGTCCACCTTAATACAAGCATGAAAGTAGATGAATTTGTAGAGATCTTCACGTGAGTGTGAAAGTGATGACTTCAAATTAATACATATGTGTGTGAAAATGGGGAGTACCATCATATGAATGTCAAAGTGGTGAGTTCATATAACTACTGGTAGCCTCACAGGAGTGTGAAACTATTGAGTGGCATCATATGAGTGTGAAAGTGTCAGGTACCATCATGTGAGTGTGAAAGTGTCAAGTACCATCATGTGTGTGTGAAAGTGTCAAGTAACATCCTATGAGTGTGAAAGTGTCAAGTAACATCCTATGAGTGTGAAAGTGTCAAGTACCATCATGTGAGTGTGAAAGTGTTGAGTACCGTCAAGTGAGTGTGAAAGTGTCAAGTACCGTCATGTGAGTGTGAAAGTGTCAAGTACCATCATGTGAGTGTGAAAGTATTGAGTACCATCAAGTGAGTGTGAACGTGTCAAGTACCGTCATGTGAGTGTGAAAGTGTTGAGTAACATCATATGAGTGTGAAAGTGTCAAGTACCGTCATGTGAGTGTGAAAGTGTTAAGCACCATCATGTGAGTGAACCCTATCATATGAGTGTGAAAGTGTTAGGTACCATCATATGAGTGTGAAAGTGTCAAGTACCGTCATGTGAGTGTGAAAGTGTTAAGCACCATCATGTGAGTGAACCCTATCATATGAGTGTGAAAGTGTTAGGTACCATCATATGAGTGTGAAAGTGTCAAGTACCATCATGTGAGTGTGAAAGTGTCAAGTACCATCATGTGAGTGTGAAAGTGTTGAGTAACGTCCTATGAGTGTGAAAGTGTCAAGTACCGTCAAGTGAGTGTGAAAGTATTGAGTAACATCATGTGAGTGTGAAAGTGTCAAGTACCATCATATGAGCGTGAAAGTGTCACGTACCATCATGTGAAAGTGTCAAGTACCATCATGTGAGTGTGAAAGTGTCAAGTACCATCAAGTGAGTGTGAAAGTGTCGAGTACCGTCATGTGAGTGTGAAAGTGTTGAGTACCATCAAGTGAGTGTGAAAGTGTCAAGTACCGTCATGTGAGTGTGAAAGTGTTGAGTACCATCATGTGAATGTGAAAGTGTCAAGTACCATCATGTGATTGTGAAAGTGTCAAGTACCATCATGTGAGTGTGAAAGTGTTGAGTAACATATGAGTGAAAGTGTTGAGCACCATCAAGTGAGTGTGAAAGTGTCAAGTACCGTCACGTGAGTGTGAAAGTGTCAAGTACCATCATGTGAGTGTGAAAGTGTCAAGTACCATCATATGAGTGTGAAAGTGTCAAGTACCATCATGTGAGTGTGAAAGTGTCAAGTACCGTCAAGTGAGTGTGAAAGTGTTGAGTACCGTCAAGTGAGTGTGAAAGTGTCAAGTACCATCATGTGATTGTGAAAGTGTCAAGTACCATCATGTGAGTGTGAAAGTGCTGAGTAACATCATATGAGTGTGAAAGTGTCAAGTACCATCATGTGAGTGTGAAAGTGTCAAGTACCGTCATGTGAGTGTGAAAGTGTCAAGTACCATCATGTGAGTGTGAAAGTGCTGAGTAACATCATACGAGTGTGTGTCACACCACAAGGTGAAACGTGTGCATTTGTTCAACAAATTAATACAAGATTGTTTTGTTGAAGGGCTTTCCCTGCCAGAGTGACTATATATTTATATATATTTAAACAAAATAGATTTCAGTTCAAGATAATAATAATCATATTTCTCTCGGCGTCACACCTCACAATACACTATGCCACAGTTTGCCAGCATACTTGTCAGTTTCAAAGTTTGTTTTTACCGCACATAAACACACAGTCAACTAGGTTATGTTCCAACACTTCACTGAAGAATGTTTTGACTAGACGTGATGCCTCCACAATTAACAGACTAAAGTTTCTGTAAATAATATGTCTGTCTGTAAGCACCCTTGTTTACGTCAGGCAGGGACTAGACTGTCGCCCTCCCCTCTCTGGCTTCTATCTCACAAACAAAGGAAAGTTTTTACTTTGTGTCTGAATACTGTTTCAAGCAAATCCAGGATGTCGGTGGTCAGCTGACAATGCTCTCCCTTAGAAGTTGACTTGGCTGCCCCAGAGTGGCAGTCCACTCTATGGTCGAGGATGCACAACTGTGGCAATGCCGTCTATGGCTACTGCACGGCACTGACTTCAGACAGTTCGCGCTGCTACAGCCCCCCCCGGCTGCAATAAGGTTTTTCTCCCATGCATCTTGTTATGTCCCAGCTTACGGGTGGGTCCATGGCTTCACTTCCCGCTCATCGCACACAGCGTCAAGTCAGCCTCTTGCTGCTTGCTCCAGGATCAAGCAAAAGCAGTCATTCCTCTGGCTGCTTGCAACCAGCCAGGATTGACATGTGGTAAACTTGACACGGACTGCACATGGTGCTGAACAAACTAGATGTCCCACGTTTTACGTGTGTAAGGGATGGGTATGTTTTACTATGTCCAATCCCTCCTCTGTACCCTGACTGTGATAGCGTGAAAGTGGTTAGTTCACATTAATACTGGCACCATCGTATGAGTGTGAAAGTAATGGAGTGTCATTTGTATATAAATAAAAAAAAAAGAATCAGGATGCATTGACTGTTTTTTTTAAACAGGAAGAGCGCTTCATTGAGTATTTTGTACCTCCCCTGACAGATGAAGATTTCAACAGACCAGTGGGGCGATATTCTCAGTCTGTCTACATGAGTAACAGCTCTCGTGCACTCACTGCTACCTCCATTGGTAACCTTGTGGTCTGGGACAACAATAAACCCCTAACAAAAGGTAAGAATGGAATCTACATTTGCAGAGCATTTAGTTAACCCGCTGAGCCTGTAGAGCCACTTTACTGTCTTACCTGGCAGAGCGCGATGATCTGATCCACGATCGTGATTCTCTCTTTGCACGATTGTGGCCCTACTGGCAGAGCACAATGAGCAACGATATGCTTACTATCGTGGCTCGTGCTCCATGAGCGTGGCTCTGCAGTTTCACTATTGTCTTAGAAATCATAAATTTTAAGCCCATGTTTTTGAACATAGAGATATTTTTATCCTGGGCTAAGAGGGCTACCTCCAGTGTGAAACTTTTAGAAAACAGAAGGTTAAACTCAAGAGTTTGTTTTTAAAGGTATTCCTCATGCTACCTAAAGTGGTTTGGTCCTAAACAAATAAAGTTTGAATGACTGCCCAAAATGGGTCTTGATTGCAGTCATCAGTACTGAACAGTCTGCAGACAAAAAGGCACTCAAGATTGTCCGAGTTCAAGAAAGGGGCATTAATGTGCTGACCACAACAGAAAAGTAAGTACAGATCTGAACAAGAGTGAGGATTCCTTGGTGTGTGTAAGTGATACATCTACAGAGCTGTCATTGTTGTAAGAACTAGGTTAACATTGGTCTTTAATGCTTTGGTAGCTCTGAGACAACTACAGTCAAGAAGTCAGTACTAGGATCATTCATTATGTACAGACACCCTACAGTCAAGAGACCAGTACTAGGATCATTCAGTATGTACAGACACCCTACAGTACTAGGATCATTCAGTATGTACAGACATCCTACAGTCAAGAGACCAGTACTAGGATCATTCAGTATGTACAGACACCCTACAGTACTAGGATCATTCAGTATGTACAGACACCCTACAGTCAAGAGACCAGTACTAGGATCATTCAGTATGTACAGACACCCTACAGTACTAGGATCATTGTGTATGTACAGACACCCTACAGTACTAGGATCATTCTGTATGTACAGACACCCTACAGTACTAGGATCATTCTGTATGTACAGACACCTTACAGTACTAGGCTCATTGTGTATGTACAGACACCCTACAGTACTAGGATCATTCTGTATGTACAGACACCCTACAGTACTAGGATCATTCTGTATGTACAGACACCCTACAGTACTAGGATCATTTAGTATGTACAGACACCCTACAGTACTAGTATCATTCTGTATGTACAGACACCCTACAGTACTAGGATCATTTAGTATGTACAGACACCCTACAGTACTAGGATCATTCAGTATGTACAGACACCCTACAGTACTAGGATCATTCAGTATGTACAGACACCCTACAGTACTAGGATCATTCTGTATGTACAGACACCCTACAGCACTAGGATCATTGTGTATGTACAGACACCCTACAGTACTAGGATCATTCAGTATGTACAGACACCCTACAGTACTAGGATCATTGTGTATGTACAGACATCCTACAGTACTAGGATCATTCAGTATGTACAGACACCCTACAGTACTAGGATCATTGTGTATGTACAGACACCCTACAGTACTAGGATCATTCTGTATGTACAGACACCCTACAGCACTAGGATCATTCTGTATGTACAGACACCCTACAGTACTAGGCTCATTGTGTATGTACAGACACCCTACAGTACTAGGATCATTCTGTATGTACAGACACCCTACAGTACTAGGCTCATTGTGTATGTACAGACACCCTACAGTACTAGGATCATTCAGTATGTACAGACACCCTACAGTACTAGTATCATTCTGTATGTACAGACACCCTACAGTACTAGGATCATTCTGTATGTACAGACACCCTACAGTACTAGGCTCATTGTGTATGTACAGACACCCTACAGTACTAGGATCATTCAGTATGTACAGACACCCTACAGTACTAGTATCATTCTGTATGTACAGACACCCTACAGTACTAGGATCATTCTGTATGTACAGACACCCTACAGTACTAGGATCATTCAGTATGTACAGACACCCCACAGTACTAGTATCATTCTGTATGTACAGACACCCTACAGTACTAGTATCATTCTGTATGTACAGACACCCTACAGTACTAGGATCATTCAGTATGTACAGACACCCTACAGTACTAGGATCATTCAGTATGTACAGACACCCTACAGTACTAGGATCATTCAGTATGTACAGACACCCTACAGTACTAGGATCATTCTGTATGTACAGACACCCTACAGTACTAGGATCATTCTGTATGTACAGACACCCTACAGTACTAGTATCATTCTGTATGTACAGACACCCTACAGTACTAGTATCATTCTGTATGTACAGACACCCTACAGTACTAGGATCATTTAGTATGTACAGACACCCTACAGTACTAGGATCATTCAGTATGTACAGACACCCTACAGTACTAGGATCATTTAGTATGTACAGACACTCTACAGTACTAGGATCATTCAGTATGTACAGACACCCTACAGTACTAGGATCATTCTGTATGTACAGACACCCTACAGTACTAGGATCATTCTGTATGTACAGACACCCTACAGTCAAGAGACCAGTAGGTGGCTGGTGGGTGGTGGAAGATGATTAAGCATGTAAGCTGAGGCCAAACTGAATATATTGACTACCTTAAATAGCAGCACTGATCTTACATTCTGACACTGAATGTGAAGGGTGCTTAAGTGATTATATTTACATGAATAATGCAATCACGTTGGATATATAATGCAGTCACATTGAATGCTTAAGTGCACCCACAGTAGAGTTTGCTGTTAGATATTGTTGTATTTGTAGCCTACTCCATGAAGCAAGTATATGATTGGTGAAATGCTGCGAGTTCATATCATTGATTTATTCCAGATATATTGTGACTGGAGACCAAGCTGGCCATGTGAAATTTTTTGACCAGGGTCTTAAACTTATTTACTGGTAAGTATTTATTTATTTATAGTCTCAACTTCCTATAATGATTGTCTCACCAGACTGTTGCAGAATGAATTTCCCCTGTTACCTGTAGTAAGGGATCATACACGCTGTATTATGATAATGTAGCTACCTGTAGTTATGGGTGATACACAGTGTACTATCATAATGTAGCTACCTGTAGTTATAGATCATACACACTGTACTGTCATAATGTAGCTACCTGTAGTTATAGATCATACACACTGTACTATCATAATGTAGCTACCTGTAGTTATAGATCATACACACTGTACTATGATAATGTAGCTACCTGTAGTTATAGATCATACACACTGTACTATCATAATGTAGCTACCTGTAGTTATAGATCATACACACTGTACTGTCATAATGTAGCTACCTGTAGTTATAGATCATACACACTGTACTGTCATAATGTAGCTACCTGTAGTTATAGATCATACACACTGTACTATCATAATGTAGCTACCTGTAGTTATAGATCACACACGCTGTACTATAATAATGTAGCTACCTGTAGTTATAGATCATACACACTGTACTGTCATAATGTAGCTACCTGTAGTTATAGATCATACACACTGTACTGTCATAATGTAGCTACCTGTAGTTATAGATCATACACACTGTACTGTCATAATGTAGCTACCTGTAGTTATAGATCATACACACTGTACTATCATAATGTAGCTACCTGTAGTTATAGATCATACACAGTGTACTGTCATAATGTAGCTACCTGTAGTTATAGATCACACACGCTGTACTATAATAATGTAGCTACCTGTAGTTATAGATCATACACACTGTACTGACATAATGTAGCTACCTGTAGTTATAGATCATACACGCTGTACTATCATAATGTAGCTACCTGTAGTTATAGATCATACACACTGTACTATGATAATGTAACTACCTGTAGTTATAGATCATACACACTGTACTGACATAATGTAGCTACCTGTAGTTATAGATGATACTCACTGTACTATCATAATGTAGCTACCTGTAGTTGTGGATTATGTACAGTGTACTATCATAATGTAGCTACCTGTAGTTGTGGATTATGTACAGTGTACTATCATAATGTAGCTACCTGTAGTAATAGATCATACACACTGTACTATCATAATGTAGCTACCTGTAGTTATAGATCACATACACTGTACTATCATAATGTAGCTACCTGTAGTTATGGGTGATACACAGTGTACTATCATAATGTAGCTACCTGTAGTTATAGATCATACACACTGTACTATCATAATGTAGCTACCTGTAGTTGTGGATTATGTACAGTGTACTATCATAATGTAGCTACCTGTAGTTATAGATCATACACAGTGTACTGTCATAACATAGCTACCTTTAGTTATGGGTGATACACACTGTACTATCATAATGTAGCTACCTGTAGTTATAGATCATACACACTGTACTATCATAATTTAGCTACCTGTAGTTATAGATCATATACAGTGTACTATCATAATGTAGCTACCTGTAGTTATAGATCATACACACTGTACTGACATAATGTAGCTACCTGTAGTTATAGATCATACACACTGTACTATCATAATTTAGCTACCTGTAGTTATAGATCATATACAGTGTACTATCATAATGTAGCTACCTGTAGTTATAGATAATACACACTGTACTATCATAATGTAGCTACCTGTAGTTGTGGATTATGTACAGTGTACTATTATAATGTAGCTACCGGTAGTTATAGATCATATACAGTGTACTATGATAATGTAGCTACTTGTAGTTATAGATCATACACACTGTACTATCATAATGTAGCTACCTGTAGTTATAGATTACATACACTGAACTATCATAATGTAGCTACCTGTAGTTATAGATCATACACAATGTACTATGATAATGTAGCTACTTGTAGTTATAGATCATACACACTGTACTATGATAATGTAGCTACCTGTAGTTATAGATCATACACACTGTACTATCATAATGTAGCTACCTGTAGTTATAGATCATACACACTGTACTATGATAATGTAGCTACCTGTAGGTATAGATCATACACACTGTACTATCATAATGTAGCTACCTGTAGTTATAGATCATACACACTGTACTATCATAATGTAGCTACCTGTAGTTATAGATCATACACACTGTACTGTCATAATGTAGCTACCTGTAGTTATAGATCATACACACTGTACTGTCATAATGTAGCTACCTGTAGTTATAGATCATACACACTGTACTATCATAATGTAGCTACCTGTAGTTATAGATCATACACACTGTACTGTCATAATGTAGCTACCTGTAGTTATAGATCATACACACTGTACTATCATAATGTAGCTACCTGTAGTTATAGATCATACACACTGTACTGTCATAATGTAGCTACCTGTAGTTATAGATCATACACACTGTACTGTCATAATGTAGCTACCTGTAGTTATAGATCATACACACTGTACTATCATAATGTAGCTACCTGTAGTTATAGATCATACTCACTGTACTATCATAATGTAGCTACCTGTAGTTATAGATCATACTCACTGTACTGTCATAATGTACCTACCTGTAGTTATAGGTCATACACACTGTACTGTCATAATGTAGCTACCTGTAGTAATAGATCATACACACTGTACTATGATAATGTTGCTTCCCTGCCACTCACCCATCATTTGTGTCTCAATATTTTTGTGTACATTTTGTAGTTGATGTTTAGACTGTATATAGAAAACCTGTGGTAGGGTGATTTGCATATCAATAGGTTTCAATCAGTATACTTAATAAAATACACCTCTTTAGAGTAATTAAATTATTGGGTGATCAAAGGTTTGTTAACTGTTTTTTCTTATCTATGGCCATTGTGTGTGTGTGTGTGTGTGTATATGGGCTGTGTGTATGGTGTGTATATGTGTGTGTGTTTGTGTGTGTATGTATGTGTGTATGGTGTGTTTGTGTGTGTGTGTGTTTATGGTGTGTATATGGGATGTGTGTATGTGTGTGTGTGTGGTGTGTATATGGTGCGTATGTGTGTGTAACCTACAGGTATCAACATTTTAACCTGGGGCCAATCATCTCAGTGTCATTTGCAGCTGATCCAATATTTCAGCCCATGTAAGTAATTTCTGCAATATTTTACTGGCCGCCACAAAGATGGTTGCTCAGTTGCATCTTACAACAAAGTAGCTAACTTACAGTTACCATGGTGCACTAATGAATGTGCTAACAATCAGATCTTGCATAGAAATGCAAGCTGCCAAAACTTCCAGTGCCGGACATTTTTTGTTAGGTTCATCTCTGATACTGAAAGTTGCTGTCTGACAATGAGTGAAAGTGTTAGCATCAGACATTTTTGTTAGGTTCATCTCTGATACTGAAAGTTGCTGTCTGACAATGAGTGAAAGTGTTAGCATGAGAGTAGGCATGTAAGCAAGGGACAACCACAGAAAATGGAGAGTTGTTGGACAATTTCTACACTTGCCCTCTGTGACACTTACTGGAAGCTCTGATACATGTCTGGGTTTCTGTGCTGTCAGAACCACTTTGTCGTCAAAACCACTTTGTGCTTCAGTGAGGGTTAGCAGTCTCTATCTTGTCCCTTATACCTTATTAGATTTTTTGACTTGCAGACAGCAGAGCGTTTTTGTAGATGGTCATTATTCCGATACTGTTCATAGAAACACTGTATGTTATGTATATGAACAGTTAATAGCTATCGTGACAATTATCAGATGATGAGACTTGTTAGCCCTGTTGCACCCACACAGTCAAGATCGTGGCAATGCCTTATCAAATTTTGTACATCGGTGTGGCAAGAATTTTCTGGAATTAAATGTAGCTAAGACAAAATAGATAAACGTAGACCTTAGGAAAATAAATGATGATGTCTTCAGCATGATACACAATAAACCTCTTGCGATTGTTGACTCTTCAGGTACCTAGCCACTGTTTATAACTGCTGGCTTCAATGAGATTTAAATATAAACACATTAAACTTGGTCAACGAAGAGTGCTTTAGTGATAGGTGTCAAGAAGAGGGACTTTGCTTTTTTTGTGATCAACAAATTTTCAGAAAAGCTGACAGTGTATATTGGAACATTTCCCAACCAGAGCATTTATTTTATTGAGTTCAGGCAAACATAATGCTATAAATTATGATCGCTTGTACCCTCAGCTGTTGACTGTTGTTGGCTGGGTGTATAATGTAGGTGTCATTATGAATGGTTTTCAATCAAATCAAATTAACTTTATTGTCTGTTCAAGGAAGCCCAAGACAAATTTGTTCACAAAAACATATAACATAACTGGCAGGCGTCCATACTCACACAGACATTTAACAAACACGCGTGCACCTACACATTCTCATACATAAATTGGAGACTTCACAAGCAGGATGCCAGTAGACCTAGCGGGTCCTTGTGTCTTTTATTTATGATGGTGATGGCTGTTGGCATGAAGGACCTGATACGCAGTTTTCTGCACACGTGGCACTTTGTAGTGCCTGCCTGAGGGCAACAATTGGAAGCAGGGATGGAGAGGGGGTAGATCGCATAGTTTTATGTTTTTGGGACTGGCAGTTGTTTTTTCCCTCTGTTTTCATAATGGAGCACACTTCCCAAGTTATAATGGCCTATTGGGATTAATAAAGCTGTTCATCATTTGTTAAACTGTTGGCAGAGCTAGACAAAACAGCAATTATCCATCAGACACCACCATTGCACGTCCAAAATTTGTCGTAAGGGACTTTGTTGTTGGGACCAGCATAGCAATCATTGGAAGTATTACAGCAGATGGGTCAAAAGTAAAGGTTGGTCAAACATTCTTTATAGAAACGTGTGTGTGTGTGTGTGCATGTGTGTGTGTGCATGTGTGTGTGTGCATGTGTGTGTGTATGAGTGTGTGTGTGTGTATGTGTGTTTGTGTGTGCATGTGTGAGTGTGTGTGTGTGAAAATAAATGCATATACTTTAATTTTTTCTGCAAGAACATTTCAACAAAAATACTAACTTTAAATTTATAACTTAAAAAAATATATGATTGTTATTTGGACGAGCACTAATTTGCTGCTTAAATACAGATCATCCAACGTGAACATGACGCAGCAGTACATGGACTGGCCACCCACCCTTATCTGTATGTATAATCATTCTATTTATAGAGTATAATTACTTATAAAATGTCATTATTGTTCTTATTGTAACTTAATCTTTCTCATAATCAGTAATTCAGTGCTCCATGTTATTAAGTGAGGCATCAACACAGTGCATAGCATTGCTATGGGATGATGTAAAAAAGAAAAAGGCAGAGGAAAAAGATACCTTTCAAATATATGAAAACACAGGGAAATATTATTATATTAAATTAAACCTCATAGAATATTATGATAATACTTTATGCTATAATGATAAGAGCAATCATGACAATCATTTAACTTGCATGTATATAAAGCACAACTAGTTCTTTAAGTTGACTTGAGAAAGAACTTGTACAGAAGTTGGAGCTGTCATCAACAGTACACTTGTTTTCGCCAGATTGATTTCCATCTATATTGCTGTCAGGCCTAACAATAATAATAATAATAGTGAAGATTTGTATAGCGCATATTCACACTCATAGAGAGCATGCTCTTAGCGCTTAAAACGAGGAAGAGACGTGGACTAAGTAGATACAGAACAAAGGGGACGCAAAGAAAACGACAGTACTGACGACGACGAAACCGATAACAAAAGGCATCAAGTAACAGGAACAGAGAAATATAGTGATTCTGTGAGAAAGATGGGTAAAGTAGCAAGAGGGAAGGGGGCGGGGTTAAGAAGGACGAGCATTGTGGACTGTGTTAGGAGTAATACTCAAGGAAGAGGTGAGTTTTCAGTGCAGATTTGAAATATTATCACCATTGTCTATGTTTGCACTTTGACTTACACGCATGAAGACAACAAAGTGGAAAAGTTCTACGGCTGTCAGGAAAGGATCATAAAGATTGAACTGATGAAGAACATCCTAGTCCATGTAGCACTTTGTAATTTGAATACAAAAAGCTGTCACCAACAAAGGACAGGAATGAGCATTTGACTTAGGAGAAAGCAATGACAGGAGTCTAAGACTACTAGACTGCACAGAGCCAGACTTACTGCAGCCAATACTTACCATCCTCACAAGGAATGAACATTTAGTTTAAAAGAAGGCAGTGACAGGTGCCTAAGACTAGTAGTCTGCACAGAGCCAGACTTAGCCAATACATTAGCATCCTCACAAGAAATCGAGGACAGCTACTCGGCACACTCCAGACCATAACCAAACTGACCACACCCTACTGACAAGGTGTTTGAAATCTAGCATCAACAAGGCCTAAACAAGCCTTAAGCAGAAACTGAAACATCACTCAAAACCTCCCACAAATTTGCTTTGACTCAGAGAAACTAAGACCCAGAGACTGCACAACTCTTATTAAAGGCTCAAGTCAGAAGTAGATTTATCACTCTAAACACAGCAGACTGTACTGTAAACACCCATTCTGTGAATATCAAAGTCGGTCGGTCGGTCGGTCAGTTACACAGCTATAACTTGCTGAGACATTGACATTCACGCTTACATAAGTCTGTATGGTTTGAATGCAACATCCACAAGGGGGAAAAAGCATAGGGCTCGTTCCAGGAAATCTGTGAGGATTTCCCCTCTTTCAGCTCTGCACACTATTTCCTGTACCCCGATTTGGCATACTAGTGATACATGCCACCCAGGGCTTTCCCCACAGACTCCAAAACTAACCCCAGCATCACAACTCTCGATAAAAGGAAAATAAGAAGAAAGAACACACGGAGAGAAAAAGAGCAAAGAAAACAAGAAAAGAACGAGATATGAGACATGAACAAGAACAAGAACGTTTGCCCTGAATTAGGACAAACTTATCCCAGGGCCCATCAGGACCCAGCCTGGCGGGCGTCTCTCACATAAAAGAAAGAACGTGGGGGACCGGGAGAGTTACTTCCCCCTCTCTAATCTCAGGTCCCGTCTTGAGGATGCGAGACTACATTCAAATTAATACATAAAATAAAATAATAGCACAAAATTACTCAAACAAAAATTAAAAAAAAATGTAAATACACATGACAGATGTTTTAATTTGTCGTGGGTGTTACATTTTCATAGAAAGTACTGCTGTACTTAACTGATGGACTAAATATTGCAAAGACCTGTATGAATTCTAGCTGAAGACAGACACTAACATCCTTCAAAACAACGAGACTAGAGCCAGCAAACCTGCAGACCTACTATAGTCCTTGGGAAGAGGTTGAAAGAGCAGAAGGGGAGGAAAGTCGCCAGGCGTTGACAATATTCCAGCTGAGCTGCTCAAGGAGATTGGGGCAGAAACAACAAAGGCTCTTATTGCTCTGTGTCAGAGTCTGGGAACACAAAGAATGGCTAGTCACTATTCATACCCCTTCTCCCCAAAAAAGACAGCAAACAGTGCCAGAGCTCCAGAACAATAAGCCTAATCAGCTGCCCTAGAAAAGGCATGCTGACGGTATTACAGAACCACATCAGCACCACTGCTAGGGAACTGCTAGCAGAAGAACAGGCTGGTTTCAGACCAGGTAGGAGCACAGTTGAGTAGATCATTGACTGTCACATCCTGGTAGAGAAGGATCTTCAGCATCAGCGGGACCTCTATGACTTCTTCGTAGACTTTAAAAATGCTTTTTACAGAGTCTGGCAGGAGGGGCTAGGGCATGTGATGTGAAGATTCAACCTCAAGGAGGGTCTCAACCAGGTCATTCAAATGCTTTATAAGAGCTCAATGTACTACTGGATAAACAAAAGGGAGCTTTCTTTCACATGCCAGTAGATATATTTCAAGGGTGTCCACTATCACCAGTGCTGTTCACAATTTTTCTGGAGAGCATCACGCATGAAACCCTCCACAAGTACAACACTTCCATTTCCATAAGAGGAAAGTTTATTTGTGACCTACATTTTGCAGATGACATCGATCTTATAGCAGACACTAACAGAAAACTGCAAGACCTTACCAACAGACAGTTACAATGTGTATGGAATGGCAACCAGCACTGACAACGGCAAAGATATCTACGTGAACAGAGTACAGTTGAAACATCTAGGGGCCAGGTCTGATGAGGCAGGTCAGGAAAAGAGGAAGTTGGTTGAATTTATGTGCTCCCTAGTCATTGGTCAATATTTGTCCAACTAGGAGTGGACAGCGGGAATTAAGTCTAATAGGACATAGTCATGTCATCTGCTAAGCACTCACGAAAGAAATTTTACTACCAAAACTGGTATTTTTCAGCCCCTTGGTTGCTATAGGCAGCTACTCTGGATTATTGAAAGTCTGGAACTATGAAACAAAGTGAGTGGTTTGAAATCTGTTTAATATATTTTTGTATAAATCATGAAATACAATATCAAATAAGGGAATGATACTTTTATCATCAATGAAATTCTGAATAGATTCATGAACACATGAAACTTTTACAGGGGATCCTGTGTACACTTAAATGAATAATTAGGTATAATTGCAAATACATATGAAGCCATGTGACACAGCTGGCATCTGAGGCCAGACTGACAGTCAGTAGCATGTTCAATAGCTATGTGACACAACTGTATTCTCTTAGCTGACTCAGCTGTTGAATAGGTCCCTCACCCTTTAAAGGGTGTGGAAGGAAATGCAGTGAGAGAGAGAGAGAGATGGGCAATACCCTCAATACCCTCACAACAGTTCTGTATGGACGTCACTCCCTTAAGTCTGAAAGACAGTAAGAGAGCTGATATCATCAGCAAAGTTAGGGTGACTATCAATATTTTAGTTTCTAAGTTTGTGTGCGTGAAGTTTTCAGAAACACTCATTTCCTTAGTCTTTTAAAATGTAAGTATTGTTGGTTTGATGGAAGCGACCTACCTTTTTCGTGTGTTCTCATACATAGACTAGTTCAAGCCTTTCCTTTAATCAAGAAGGCTTTGATGCTGATCAAATGTTTTCTCTATCCTAGGGAAACAATTGTGTCCCAAAATTTTGAGAGTGGTAATGCTGTGCATTGCTTTGCTTATGATCCCAAAGGAGCTTATCTGGGTATGTCTCTACACATGATGAGAAACAAAGATTTTCTTGGTGACGTCGTTGATGGTTATTGATGGTTGTCCTAAAATAAATCATGTTAAATATCAGCTGTGAAAATGCCATTAAGCACAAGAATATTTCTTGTGTCGTGTAAGCCAATATGAGGCTTAGGTGTAAGAGAAGGAATTAGTATTCAGTCATTTCTTTCAGCACCAGTTTGTAAACTAATCAGCTAAAAAGTCCACAATTGTTCTTTTTGTAATATGCAGTGGTTGGCTTCACCAATGGGGCTGTGCGTGTACTTGATTCTCTCACCCTCAAAGATGAACTTGCTGAGCCCTTTAATTATGCCCGTGGGGCAATCACTCATATTGCCTTTTCTCCTGACTCCATCTTCTTCGCCACAGCAGTAAGTGTCAAAAACCTTGATTTCTTTGAAGCATTCTATGTTTTCTTTTACTCTAAAATGAAATCTTGTTGAAATTTAGACAAACATTAGATATTTTCTGGTACAAACAGGGAAAAAACACTGTAGCAGACTGAGAAAATGTTAAACATGATTGTAGATATAGTAGATTGTATCAATTGTATCAACACATGCATGTTTTAAGATTGCCTGAGAAAATGTTGAATGTGATTGTAGATATAGTAGATTGTATCAATTGTATCAACACATGCATGTTTTAAGATTGCCTGAGAAAACGTTAAATGTGATTGTAAATTGTATCGACATGTACATGTTTTGTCAGCTTTGGAGCTTTCTCGTCTCCTTTTTTTCCTGCTATTTTTTAAAAAGAAAATACAATTGTGTGCTGCAGGATGCCGAGTATACTACATCCTTGTACAAGGCAGCATTAGACACGAAATCAGGTCCCTTTGTCTACCTTGGTCGTTATCATGCTCACTACAGACCTATCAAAGAGCTACTCTTTGGGTTTCATTTAGACTCCAACAAGCCAAGACTTCTGTCCCTTGGTGCTGATCGTATGCTGGTGAGTTGAAATAAATCAGGGTAGTTCATGGTGACACATAAAGGCTAAGTTTATATATAGTAGTATGGGGTAGGACACGCATTGCACACACATACACAGGCACACACACACACACACAAAGGGATAAAGAGGTAGGGGACATACACTGGGCCGGTTATGTAAGGAAGACCACTGAGTGTTGCCTAGGGGGAAGACCGGTACACTTAGCCCGGACAATAGCGTTTGTTTTCATTGCTGCAGACTGGTCGTCGGTGCTGAGCAATGAAAGCAGACGACGGGCGCGACAGTGTGGCGCTGTATTGTGGTCAGATGGATAGGTTACGCATAGGCCGGGAGTGTGTAGCGACACCACGTGATAAGTAAACACATGCACGATTGGTTAGTTAAAGAAATAGAAGTATTGCGAGAGCAAAAGAACCAATGGGAAGACTTCCACACCTGACCACGTGCCCGAAGAAAGGAGACAAGGAAAGAGGCTTTTGACTCCAAAGGGGAGTTGGAAGGAGAGGGCAGAGGTGAGAGCATCGCCCCACCAAGCAGTTGGGAGAATGTACGTGTATCTGATGTACATGCTTTCGCCCAGTCAGACCTGTCCTCTGGCGTAGAAGTAAAGCCTGAACCCACGACAGTGTTGTGTTGATTATTGTGGTGAGACTGAGCAAGCTACCCTCGTTTTGGAGAACACAGCAAAAGGTTTAGGAAAAGCAGGGTCTTTTTTTGGACTCCAAGGTTGGCTAAGTGCGGGTGTATGGTAGATGAAAAAAAAAAAAGAACACAACGTAAGGTAGTATATTAGATAGCGCACCCGACTAACAAAAGCTAGAATTTTATTGGAGAATTCTCCTTGGGAACTTCCGCCCTCTTCCCTGGAACCAGAAAGAGGAACGGACTGATTTGGCGCTAGTCCGGCTACAATAGAATGATTCATTTATTTGCCAAGTGACATTGCATGATAAACATGTCTTTATGATGGTGGCCTGACCAGGCGGTGACCCTGCGATGACCACACACGTGCACAGGTTCCAGAAAAAGTCGGGTGTCAGGGTCGGGTTGACAGGAAACAGACAGTTAAATAGGGACAACCTAGAGGTGGGAGGAGCACTCTTGACCAAGAAGTTTAAGGATTTGTTCTCTTGTGTATGCTTTGCCTTTGCCAGCACCATCAACCAGCATAAGTAAAATAACTGGAAACCCACGACAGTGTTGACTTGTGTTCATTATCTACCCTGTTACATGTGGATGTGGAACGAGTCATTTTTGGGGTGTAGGTAATACGAATAGTGACATCTCTGAGTGTGAGTGAGAGAGACAGAGAGAGAGAGAGAAAGTGTGTGTGTGTGTGTGTGTGTGTGTGAGTGAGTGTGTACAGTTATCTGGATGTGTATGTGGAACGAGTCATTTTTTTGGGTGTACATAGTACAAATAGTGGTGTCTGCATGTGTGGGTGTTTGTGATCAATAAATTTGGGGGAGATCACTTAAAAGTAGCCTCATTGCTTCATTGATTGCTCCTGTTTTTCTGTGCACCACTGTTGTTGACTTAGAAAGCTTATGTCTTATTTTTCAGCAAATTTATGCTCTCATTGCCAATAACAAAACTCTAATTCAGGTCCATGATTTTTTTCATGTTATCCATTGTCGACTGTTGTTGTTGGTCAGAACTTCACTCTGTTAAGCATGATGGTGAAATTGTAGGAAAATGATATTATATTTCATTATCAGGGTTAGAATCAGGGATCATATTAGGTTGGATATCTTGTAGTCCAGACAACAGTGGTTATATGAAGAAAGGCATCCTGTGAACAGTCAACATGAGTCTAAATAATCTGCCATGCAGGTAATATGGTTGATGATATTAATCTTATCTGCTAGGCCTCCTTTTAATCCACAAAGGAAGAAAATACCTCAGGGTGAAAAAGGTGTAGCTCACCCAGTCGACAGTTTGTATAAACACTATCATTATGAAAGGTGGACTTTGGTGCAAGTGTCCTGATTTGTGTGAAGGTTGAGTATGACTTGGAAAAGACAGTCAAAGATAACATCGCTTTGGCCAGTTCTGAACGTCTAGAGCAGAGTGCTGTTCCAACCTGCACGACCTGGTACCCAGCTTTGACCAAGGAACAGTTTATCCTTACAACAAATGACCAGGTAGGAGCATTTCAGCTTTATCGGAACCAGAGTTGAGAGAGGTGTTATACTTGTATCTCGTACACATGATAAATACTTCTTGAGTGAGGTGTCATACCTGCTTCTTGTTACATGTGCTAAATATTTATTGAACCTATTGTAATCATAACAAATACTTCTTAAACTTAGTCTACATGTAAACAAATACTTAATGAACTGACTGATGGTAGACATTTCACTTGATTCTCTTCTGTTTGTTGGATGGTTTTCAGTTCAAGTTCAAACTCTACAATGCTTCAACAAAAATGTGCAGAAAAACACTCCTTGCACCAACGTATGGGTCACCAGTACAAAAGTAAGTATGAGGGCCACTGCGTCCATGACAGATGTTTTGTTTCAGATCATAACAAACACACCCTTTCTTTTGGACTTTTGTTGATCCAAGGTGATTACTAAAGAAGTGGGAAGAATGGTTATTAGTTTTCACAAGAATTTTGCTGACAAAAGGTCTTGGTACACAAAGTACCCAATACAAATTGCTGTTTGATCAGTGTGCTGGGCATGTTGATCTTAACTATGAGTAAGCATAGTAAAAGTGTTCTGGTCAGTGTCATGGGGCATATTGATATGTAGTAGAATGACGACAGTGCCCAGTAAAGGTGAGTTGTACTCAGTGTGTATGGCATGCTGATATTAACCACGAGTAAGCATAGTAAAAGTGTTCTGGTCAGTGTCATGGGGCATATTGATATGTAGTAGAATGACGACAGTGCCCAGTAAAGGTGAGTTGTACTCAGTGTGTATGGCATGCTGATATTAACCACGAGTAAGCATAGTAAAAGTGTTCTGGTCAGTGTCATGGGGCATATTGATATGTAGTAGAATGACGACAGTGCCCAGTAAAGGTGAGTTGTACTCAGTGTGTATGGCATGCTGATATTAACCACGAGTAAGCATAGTAAAAGTGTTCTGGTCAGTGTCATGGGGCATATTGATATGTAGTAGAATGACGACAGTGCCCAGTAAAGGTGAGTTGTACTCAGTGTGTATGGCATGCTGATATTAACCACGAGTAAGCATAGTAAAAGTGTTCTGGTCAGTGTCATGGGGCATATTGATATGTAGTAGAATGACGACAGTGCCCAGTAAAGGTGAGTTGTACTCAGTGTGTATGGCATGCTGATATTAACCACGAGTAAGCATAGTAAAAGTGTTCTGGTCAGTGTCAGGGGCATATTGATATGTAGTAGAATGACGACAGTGCCCAGTAAAGGTGAGTTGTACTCAGTGTGTACGGCATGTTGATCTTAACCATGAGTAAGCATAGTAAAAGTGTTCTGGTCAGTGTCAGGGGCATATTGATATGTTTCAGACTGAGCATAGTGCCAAGTAGATATTAGTTTTAATCGATGGACTGAATGCCTAGTAAAGGTGAGCTCTAATCAGTGACTTGGGCATATTGATATGCATTAGAATGACTATAGTGCCCAGTAAAGGGGAGATCTAATTGGTGAGTTGGCCATTTGAACTGTATCAGGATGGCCATAGTGCCCAGCAAAGTTGAAGAAGAAGCACATCGTTATGTGGCGTACATCACAGACGACAAGGTGGGGCTCCTCATCCTGCCTCTGGATGGCAATCCACACAACACCATGGCTCTCATCGCTCACCCAACTGGGGTCAGTACCACTTAGAGTTATCATGGTCCTCAACACCCAGTCACTTCTTGTAGTACATGAACATGTAGCTGGGGTCAGTACCACTTAGAGTTATCATGGTCCTCAACACCCAGTCACTTCTTGTAGTACATGAACATGAACATGTAGCTGGGGTCAGTACCACTTAGAGTTATCATGGTCCTCAACACCCAGTCACTTCTTGTAGTACATGAACATGAACATTTAGCTGGGGTCAGTACCACTTAGAGTAATCATGGTCATCAATGCCCAGTCACTTCTTGTAGTACATGAACATGAACTTTTAGCTGGGGTCAGTACCACTTAGAGTTATCATTGTCCTCAACACCCAGTCACTTCTTGTAGTACATGAACATGTAGCTGGGGTCAGTACCACTTAGAGTTATCATGTTCCTCAACGCCCAGTCACTTCTTGTAGTACATGAACATGTAGCTGGGGTCAGTACCACTTAGAGTTATCATGGTCCTCAACACCCAGTCACTTCTTGTAGTACATGAACATGTAGCTGGGGTCAGTACCACTTAGAGTTATTAGTCTTTTCTTGCTTCACGTGAACATTTATGTTAATTTATTCATTTCATCAACCTTTGTCACGTCCAGTTCTCCTTAGGTGCCATCATATTTTTCCTTATGTTACAATTCAGTGTTTGTGCTTCTCTCTCTTCAAGGCTTTCCTTTGGTTGCAGAGATGTAGGATGTCATTGGTGGCCTAGGCTTGATTCTTTTTCTTATGCCTCTCTGGCTGTTGGAAGAAGCACCTTTTAATGTTTCCATTGATGCTGTCTACATCACAGTTCACCATGTTTAGGGCAGCAAATTTTCCTCTGACTTGGGCCCTAAAGATTTCTACAATGTTTGGGCCTTGCAGCTTCTCCAAGTCAATTCTGGAGTTGGTTGAGCAGTGCTGCACCTTCAGCCTCATTAAGACAAGCTGCCAATGTCAGCATGTGGATTGACCTTGTTTTGCTCCTGATGATACTGCATTTGAAATGCCTCTGCAGCAAGATGTAGTCTGTTTTGTTATGGACCGAACCGTCTGGAGAGTGTAAAGGTTCTGTCCTAGATTCCTTGTGGGGATGGAGGGTATTGGTGAAGGGGAGTCTATGGCTTAATGCAGACCCTAGGAGTCCCACTTACTGTCCACGTTCATAGCAGTTATCATGCTGTCTCTGGGTGATGGTTGATATTAAGTATAGCACTAGTCTCACTTACTGTCCACGTTCATAGCAGTTATCATGCTGTCTCTGGGTGATGGTTGATATTAAGTATAGCACTAGTCTCACTTACTGTCCACGTTCATAGCAGTTATCATGCTGTCTCTGGGTGATGGTTGATATTAAGTATAGCACTAGTCTCACTTACTGTCCACGTTCATAGCAGTTATCATGCTGTCTCTGGGTGATGGTTGATATTAAGTATAGCACTAGTCTCACTTACTGTCCACGTTCATAGCAGTTATCATGCTGTCTCTGGGTGATGGTTGATATTAAGTATAGCACTAGTCTCACTTACTGTCCATGATCATAGCAGTTATCATGCTGTCTCTGGGTGATGGTTGATATTAAGTATAGCACTAGTCTCACTTACTGTCCATGATCATAGCAGTTATCATGCTGTCTCTGGGTGTACAGCCAATGATGGTTGATATTAAGTATAGCACTAGTCCCACTTACTGTCAATGATCATAGCAGTTATCATGCTGTCTCTGGGTGATGGTTGATATTAAGTATAGCACTAGTCCCACTTACTGTCAATGATCATAGCAGTTATCATGCTGTCTCTGGGTGATGGTTGATATTAAGTATAGCACTAGTCCCACTTACTGTCAATGATCATAGCAGTTATCATGCTGTCTCTGGGTGTACAGCCAATGATGGTTGATATTAAGTATAGCACTAGTCCCACTTACTGTCAGTGATCATAGCAGTTATCATGCTGTCTCTGGGTGTACAGCCAATGATGGTTGATATTAAGTATAGCCCGTCCCACTTACTGTCCATGATCATTGCAGTTATGCGTTCTCTGA
Source organism: Marisa cornuarietis (assembly GCA_004794655.1). Taxonomy (NCBI): domain Eukaryota; kingdom Metazoa; phylum Mollusca; class Gastropoda; order Architaenioglossa; family Ampullariidae; genus Marisa; species Marisa cornuarietis. The sequence goes on from SMMW01000207.1 coordinate 135,621, forward strand.
GTTAGCTGTTTATGTCTGCTGAGTTCTTACGAAAAAGAAAGTGATCATCATTCACTGCTATGCCACAAATATCCTGGACAGCATTATGTTTGATCGCCAGTGCACCCTCTATTTCCCATGGTAGACCTATGTTTACCTGGCTTGATGTTTACCATGTTTCCACACACCTTTCGACATTCATCCACACACCTTCAGCAACTAAAAGCTAAGTGTCTGGTATGTTTAGCCCACTCCTCCCTGAGATTAACTCAATTTTATGTTTGCTGTATGTTTTACAGAAGTAAGATTTGCATATCACATTTATATTTGGCAGGTTACCAACTTAGTGGTTAGTCATGATGGGCGCTACCTATTCACAGCTGGTGGTCTGGACGCCACAGTTCATATGTGGGAAGTCAACATCAAGTACGAAGGAATATAGTGTGAATATTAAATAATTTTTAGATGGCAAATCAAAACATGTACTGCCTAACTGCAATAAAAGCAGATGAAACACATTATTCTGTTTATAGACTTTGAAATATACATGAAATGTTTCTTTTTATGGAAACAGCAATGTTAATGATTCTATGTGCTTATAACGAATGGTGTTTTTTGATTCTTCTTCCCCAAATGTGGTATGACCTTTCTTTTTCTGATTTTCTAGTGCTTTGGAAGCACAAGCACGGCTGGGAGGCGAAGGCCTGTTGCCATTCTACGGGCTAATGGAGGGTGGTCATGATGGAGAGCTCTTCTCACAGCTAGAAGACTTCTTTTACTATGCTCAGATTCGAAGGTGGGTTCTTCTCACAGCTAGAAGACTTCTTTTATTATGCTCAGATTTGAAGGTGAGTTCTTCTCACAGCTAGAAGACTTCTTTTACTCATGTTCAAAGCTGCTCTTTTCTCCAGTAAACTGTGAACCTTTCCCTGAGTTAGTCATACTTTGCTGACATTCTCTGGCTATTACCTGTTAGAGACATTCACAAGAGTAGCTAGCTTTTTTTAGCTTCATAGCAACCTTTTCAGAAATGTACAGTGACATCTGTTTTTCTGGGTATTGAAAAGGGATATGTACAGGTCCATGTGTTCGTATTTAGGTTTGAATCTTACATAGATATGCTAACTATAACATTTGGTATTCCAGTTCCAAATACATATAACAATAAATGACTCCATATTGTAGTCTAGCTGATGCCCTGATTCATCTCAACTTTTGTAAATATACACCTGGTGAAGCACGAATGTATACGTCTCTGGATGTATCTAGTTTAACACAAATCAGCATGCAAGGATATGGTCAGATGTATATATATTAATGCATAAAGTAATATCATTACTACATGCTTAGCGTCTTAGGCCTGACAATGAATTAGATATATATCGCTCGCTAGACAGCTTGTAATACTACAGTGGTTATCTGACATGAGTATTGAAAAGTGGGAAAGGGATGAATGGCACCAAAATTTGGAGGGGATGAATTTTGCCCGTAATCTAGTATATTGTGGACAGCACATGCAATAAAAATGTAATTCAGTTTCTTCAATATTTTTACAGAATGGACAAATTTGACTATTGCTTGAGTCTGTTACGTTCCTTAATTTATGGCACATTATTCATTATTCATTATTATTATTACATAGGTTAAGGTGAGTAACACCTAGTCTGAATCGGACTAGGCCACTAGGGCATTTCTCATCACAATATGGTTTAGATTCTGCAAATAGGTAGACTAGAAGAGACTGCTTATAAAGCAACTATAAAGATGAAAGTGGTCACTACGATCCTAGTTAGCTTCTCACTCTATTCTTGCTTGTAACAATCCATCAATCTTTGTTTAAATTCTTTCACAAAACCCATTAGCATTTCCTACACTCTCTTGCTCCCATACAAAGCCAAAACCATATTTGTACAGAACCATCATGTTGCTGTTAACTCAGGTGATCTTGTTGTTTACCCGATTGTTATATAAAATCGTGTAAACCTTTCTAGGAAGCCTAATCTCAGGTAGGTGAACTCTTCTTAAACACTACTTTAAAGATCTCACATAAAAATAAATCAAGGATACGAGGCCACATTCTCCATAAATCATTATATCTGGTGTTTTCAAAGACACCCCAAGAAACTTTTTCAAGGCAAAGGTATAAGCCCTTTCACTTACTTTTTTATCAGCACAAGGGGCCCCAGGAGTGTGGTGGTTAAAACACTACCTTATTGTCACCACTGCAGTGAGTGGCTCAGGGTTCATTGATCTCATCACCTGTTCGCAGGCCTGGGCGCCGGGGGCTTTCTCTGGGTGCTTTGGTTTCCTCCCCCTTCCTTTCCCCCCATATTGTGAAATCGCTGCAGTGTGGAAGCACTTTCCTATTCAACCAACCAACCAACCAACCAACCAACCAACCAACCAACCAACCAACCAACCAACCAACCAACCAACCAACCAACCAACCCCAGATTTCAGAAGCATATAGAAGGACAGGTCAAATTAGGATATCCAGAAGCTTGAAAAAGAGGGAAGGAGAACGATTGTCAAGCCAATACAGTACTGTCAATATCCCTGTTACTGCCTTGTGAGATTTGTTTGCTAAAATCCTCTAGTGTTTGTGTAAACACACATTGGGTTGATAATATAATTCCCAGGTATTTGTATTTTTTAACGTTTGTTTCTGTGTGTGTGTGTGTGTTTGAGAATGTGTTAACATTACACTTATGTATATGTAATGTTTGCACTGAAGGGTTACCTCATGGGAGGGTTTTTTGTTCTCTTTTTGTAAAAGCATAGATTGGTTTTTATTAAGTACAGTGATCCTGGCTTTGCAAGGGTGTGCAATATAAGCTGACTAATTATTATGTTATAATTGCTGGTGTCTACACTAGCCTTACCTGGCTGATCACACCTAATGATGGAAAGGTAACTGTAACCTGTAGTTAACTAGTGTAGCGGGAGCGCTAGATAGCTTGTATCGCTGACGGTGCTTTCTTCCCTCTACCCTGCACCCCCTTCCACACCACATGGGTCGCGCGAGCGGAGCATCGCGAGGCAGGCAGACCGCACAACGGGTGACGTAGCACCCAACTATTTTAGTATAAATACCAGAGAAAAGTCAGTCTCTAGACCTGTCTGTCGAAAGGCAACTGGTCCTGCTTGGACGAGCAGTAAACTGGTGGTTCGAGGTTCGAGAGAAGTGTCAAGTCTACCGCAAGGTAGCTTGGTCCGCTGAAAAGAGGCTCTCGTCACTTCAACTACCTCCCCAACCTTGCCCTCCCCCCCCCCACCTGAGTGCGAGAGAAGTGTCAAGTCTACCGCAAGGTAGCTTGGTCCGCTGAAAAGAGGCTCTCGTTACTTCAACTACCTCCCCATCCCTGCATCCCCCCCCCCCTCGAGTGCGAGAGAAGTATCAAGCCTACCGCAAGGTAGCTTGGTCCGCTGAAAAGAGGCTCTCGTAGCTCCACCCCACCCCACCCCAGGGAGTTAGGTGTTAGGATGTAGCTAGGTAGGTAAGTTAGGATAGGGATTCTAGTAGTTATAGGTGTGCATTATGTGAATAAACTCTATGTCTTTGAATTTACTCACTTGTGTAAGTGTCTTAGTCCGTATGCTAGCGTGATGTATATGTCCTCGTTGTGTGAGCGAAATGAATGAGGATCATGCAGTAGCGAGAAAGAAATTGTGTCGTCTATTGTAATCGTGTTGAGCAGCAGAACACAAGCAATGATCACAGGAGCTGAGAGATACACCGCAGAGAACACACTTTTGGTTTAGAGTAAAGCAGGGTCTTTTGTGGACTCCAAGGTCGGCTGAGTGCGGGTGCCGTAGATAGATGGAAAAAAAAAGAACACAACGCGAGGCAGGATGTTAGACAAGGCACCCGACTAACGAGAGCTAGGACTTTTAGATAGAAAGAAAGTTCTCCTTGGGAACTTCCGTCCTCTCCCCTGGAACTAAAAAGAGGAACGGACTGATTTATGGCGCTAGGGCTAGTGTAGTGTGAATGCGTAGCGACCGGTCAGTCCGGTTACACTAGTAAGGCTAGATGATACCTGTCATTTTCCGTATGTTCGCTGTTGGGCATACAGTCTGCCCATGTATGTGTTATCTCTTCAATTACATATATATATATATATATATATCCATATGTATTGTAGCAACAGGCCAACAGTCATATCCTAACCTCCTTCAGCAAATGAGGGCTGTTGCACTGATTGAATGGCACAAGTAAGAATCTGTGAGCTAGAGTACACAAGGTCTGATGTGCATGGGGTGATGCTCTTTCTGTTCTGTGTCCACCTGCAAAGCTGGTCTCAGATGCCCTTCCCCTTTTCATTTGATGCCAGTTCACTCTGGTCTTGTTTCAGTCAAGGAGTGAATGCCACAGAAACCAGACAGGTGTCAACGGCAATCCCTCTGGCAGAAGTACCTTTTGTCATGCGTGCCCTGGGTTTCTATCCAACCGAGCAAGAGGTTTGTTCTCTTATGTGAAGCACCCTGTCCTAGGCGTTGGCTGGTTAACTCTTTAAACTTCTCTCAAACATCGAGACTTCAAAAGTTGACTTATCAGACAAACAAGACACTGAGCTGTGAAGAACAAAAAGAGATGGACCCATAGATGATAGATGATAATTTCTGTATTTTTTCTGCATTTTAAAATGTACTTCATTTTTGCCTACATTTCTTCTGCAATAAGGTCGTAACAAAGTTCAAACTGCCGATCATAAGTCGCATTGGAGTGGTCGTCATAATAGAGATGATGTTCCTAGCAAAATGTGTCCATGAAAATCATTTGGGTTGCATCTAAAAGGGGACCACAATGCAGAGAGTCTTGATGAGGATCAGGTTTTATTATGTTTTTTCTAATTTTCTTCTGAATTTTGATAGCTGGCATACTTCGTGCATCTCATAGCGTTGAATATATAATGTTGAATATTTAATGTTTCAGATTGAAGACATGATAAATGAAGTGAAATTTAGCCAGTACGTAGAGACTGGCCAATATGTGGAGGAAGTAGACCTGGAAACTTTCATCAGACGTACGTACCACCTCTTTATCTCTTATGATGTGTGTGTGTGTGTGTGTGTGTGTGTTGTGACCTTTGTACCCAACAGTCTCAAAACACTGTACCTGTAGGTAAGGCCGAAAATAATGTTTTTGGAACCTAAACCATAAATAAATCTAGCACCATACGATCAGTTCCTAGTTTTCTGTCCCCCAACACTCAGCAACTCTCAGGTTTGTGATAAACTGCTGTTGGACATAAGATAAATTAGTGTCTGATTCAAACAAATGAATTGGAGTTTAATTATCAGTTCTTTTTGCCTTAGTGTATGTAAATCACCGGCCAGCCTTTGGTCTGTCACCTGATAAACTGCTTTGGGCGTTTGACACCCTGGGCATTCCCGGATCAGTTGGACACAAAATTGAGCGTGGCGAACTGTTGGAGCTCCTACAAAACAAAGGTCAGCGAAGGAAAGCTGTTAGACTGACGCATTAAACGCTGCAAAGATAGCACCCCCCAAATATTTCAGGTTTGGATTCCATGGGCAGTTGACAACACTTTTTACAGATTTGAGGCAAAGTACTAGTTGTTGTAAATACAGTAGTAAGGAGACAAGAAGTTTTTCTTAGTCTGGCCAACAACAACAACAACAGTGACACACATCAAAACGACTTTTTACACTGAACTATAGGGCAGGTGACTTACAAACGATCCCACACTTGTTTTCTTTCAACAAACGATCCCACACTTGTTTTCTTTCAACAAACGATCCCACACTTGTTTTCTTTCAACAAAAGCTTGTGAAGAGAAAAGTGCGACTTAATTTCTCTTCTTCTGTCCAAAGGGGAGCACATGACAGAGTATGAGCTAGCCGAGTACTTGAGTGTTCTGCTGGGCTTTAGCCCTGACGAGGGGAGCAGTGAACTGAGTGAACAAGATGCAACTCACCTGGGCGATCTTATTGACCAGAATCTTCCACAGGAGATTGATGCCAACATGTTCGCACAGGAAATCCTAGGTTTCTCTGCATACTCGGATGTGACAGGGTCCTCAGCTGAGTGATGTATGACGACGTTGACGAGATTCGTGCCACAGGTCTAGGATGTGTTTAGCGAATGTGTTTAACAAACTGCCAGAATATGGGCCTGCCCTGGTTTTGTCTGATATGAACACAAACTATTCCTTTAAGTCTTGTGCATACGTGTGTATCTGGCTTCAGAAAATAAACACAGACATGGGAACGCAGCTTATTCAGTTGTGACTTGTGCATACAGATGTATAGCTACAACTTATTTCATCCTGATTTGCCTATACAGACTTATCTAACTTTACAAAATACAAAATGAGTTTCACGCGACATAGGAATTAAGTGACAACTTTTACACACATACTGTACATTATAAACTTTCATGCAAATCTGTGTGTATGCGTTTTGATTTCATTTTCTGTACTTTGTATATGACTCTTATTTTTGAGACATTAAATATTTATCAAGTACGTAAATACTCTGAAGTGTATGAGGAGACTATATAACGTTTCCTTATTGAGAAAGAGAGTTAGTTACTGTGATACACTGTAAACGAGAACTGTCACCATTCCACGCAAAATAGACTTTGGCTTGTGGAATAAAATGTAAACTCCTTGACCAGGAGTAGTGACAGTAGTCATTTCAAATACACAATGAAACAAAGAAATGAGTGGTCATTCATTGGGAAACAAAAGACAGAGACAGAGCAATCACTTTGTCACAAACTCTCTGTAGCTTGTGGCTGAGGGTTAAGGTCCCTGGCTTCAGTTTCAGTAAATGGATGTCAAAGGTATGAACTTTAATAGACGCATATCTGTGATGGCAACTATCCATATTATCCTCATTTGATTGTTGTTATCATACACAAATAACAAGCCTGTAGCTGTTCACATCATAATGTCCTGGTATCCCACTCTCTCTCTCTCTCTATATATATATGTATACCTGTATGTATATGTATACATACACGTGTATGTATTTATTATCTTTTTCCTAACTTTGATAGATGCATGTCGCTGATGACCATTATGCAGACTTGATTGTTGTTATCATACACAAATAACAAGCCTGTAGCTGTTCACATCATAATGTCCTGGTATCCCCCAACTTCTCTCTCTCTCTATACATATTCATGTGTGTGTGTATACATATATATATATTTATAGATATCGTTTCATAACTTTAATGTGTAAACCAGGCCTAACCAGGTACAGTGTATAGGTTGGGGAGAAAATACTTCACCCGCACTCACCAAAACAAAGGAATGACAAATTCCGTTCCCTGCTTTCTTCTTGATTTGCAGTGAACAACTAGAAAAAGGCATGGAGCTGACTTCAGCGAACCCTGTGTGGGTTGTCCCCTCAGCTCCCACACTGTGTTACCATAACCCACAATCAACATACCAGTGATTGTTACCATAACCCACAATCAACATACCAGTGATTGTTACCATAACCCACAATCAACATACCAGTGATTGTTACCATAACCCACAATCGGCATACAAGTGATTGTTACCATAACCCACAATCGGCATACCAGTGATTGTTACCATAACCCACAATCAACATACCAGTGATTGTTACCATAACCCACAATCGGCATACAAGTGATTGTTACCATAACCCACAATCAACATACCAGTGATTGTTACCATAACCCACAATCAACATACCAGTGATTGTTACCATAACCCACAATCAACATACCAGTGATTGTTACCATAACCCACAATCAACATACCAGTGATTGTTACCATAACCCACAATCAACATACCAGTGATTGTTACCATAACCCACAATCAACATACCAGTGATTGTTACCATAACCCACAATCAACATACCAGTGATTGTTACCATAACCCACAATCAACATACCAGTGATTGTTACCATAACCCACAATCAACATACCAGTGATTGTTACCATAACCCACAATTGGCATACCAGTGATTGTTACCATAACCCACAATCAACATACCAGTGATTGTTACCATAACCCACAATCAACATACCAGTGATTGTTACCATAACCCACAATCAACATACCAGTGATTGTTACCATAACCCACAATTGGCATACCAGTGATTGTTACCATAACCTACAATCGGCATACCAGTGATTGTTACCATAACCCACAATCGGCATACCAGTGATTGTTACCATAACCTACAATCGGCATACCAGTGATTGTTACCATAACCCACAATTGGCATACCAGTGATTGTTACCATAACCTACAATCGGCATACCAGTGATTGTTACCATAACCCACAATCGGCATACCAGTGATTGTTACCATAACCTACAATCGGCATACCAGTGATTGTTACCATAACCTACAATCGGCATACCAGTGATTGTTACCATAACCCACAATCAACATACCAGTGATTGTTACCATAACCCACAATCGGCATACCAGTGATTGTTACCATAACCTACAATCGGCATACCAGTGATTGTTACCATAACCTACAATCGGCATACCAGTGATTGTTACCATAACCCACAATCGGCATACCAGTGATTGTTACCATAACCCACAATCAACATACCAGTGATGTCTGCATAGTACCCGGGGCTCTCCCTCACATCCCTAAATTAAACTGCCCCGCCCCCCCCCAACTCCCGCAAAAGTGTCTTGATGTAGTTACACACTGTAGTTATAGTCTTTTGATGCAGCCAAACAGTGTAGCTACACACTACCTACACACTACCTACATCGACACTGTAACACTGTCGCTACACCAACACACTACCTACATCTACACTGTAGCTACACCAAGACACTGTAACACAGTGTATAGCTACTATGTGTAGCTTTATCAAGACACTGTAAGAGTATAGCTACATCAAGACACTGTAACACACTGTATGACTACTATGTGTAGCTTTATCAAGACACTGTAACACACTGTATAGCTACTATGTGTAGCTTTATCAAGACACTGTATAGCTACTATGTGTAGCTTTATCAAGACACTGTAACACAGTGTATAGCTACTATGTGTAGCTTTATCAAGACACTGTAAGAGACTATAGCTACATCAAGACACTGTAACACACTGTATAGCTACTATGTGTAGCTTTATCAAGACACTGTAAGAGACTATAGCTACATCAAGACACTGTAACACACTGTATAGCTACTATGTGTAGCTTTATCAAGACACTGTAACACACTGTATAGCTACTATGTGTAGCTTTATCAAGACACTGTAAGAGACTATAGCTACATCAAGACACTGTAACACACTGTATAGCTACTATGTGTAGCTTTATCAAGACACTGTAGCAGACTATAGCTACATCAAGACACTGTAACACACTGTATACCTACTATGTGTAGCTTTACCAAGACACTGTAAAAGACTATAGCTACATCAAGACACTGTAACACACTGTATAGCTACTATGTGTAGCTTTATCAAGACACTGTAACACACTGTATACCTACTATGTGTAGCTTTATCAAGACACTGTAGCAGACTATAGCTACATCAAGACACTGTAACACACTGTATAGCTACTATGTGTAGCTACATCAAGACACTGTAACACACTGTATAGCTACTATGTGTAGCTACATCAAGACACTGTAACACACTGTATAGCTACTATGTGTAGCTACATCAAGACACTGTAACACACTGTATAGCTACTATGTGTAGCTACATCAAGACACTGTAACACACTGTATAGCTACTATGTGTAGCTACATCAAGACGCTGTATGTCTATGCCAAGAGACTTTTGATCACATTGTCGCACTTGTGAGGACGTGAGTGAAGCCAAGAAACAGAGACAGCTGGCAGAGAAAAAGTGGAGGAAGACCAAAGTTGAGATTGACAGACAGCTGTATAAGTTAGCCAGAAATAAATATGTGTGTGCTGTAAAAAAGGCTAAATCGTTATTTGTACAGGAGCAGCTAGAGGCTGCCAGTGGAAATCCCAGAAAGACTTTTGACATTGTGAACAGCCTGCTGGGTAAGAACGGAACTAGTCCGGTTCTTCCTGAGGTGGATGACAGTCATGCAGCCGCTGATCAGCTGTCTTCCTTCTTTGTTAATAAGATAAAGGAAATTAGTGCTGGACTTGAGAGTGCAGCTTGTGAGTTGCCAGAGTGTGAGGAAGACTATTCTGTGCCATTTGCTGGTGTACTGCTGACTTCTTTCACGTCTATTGATGAGAGCTACTTGAGGAAACTTGTAGCGAGATCAACAAAAACTTCATGTGCTGTGGATCCTGTAGCAACTAAATTTGTTATTCAACTTCTGGACATTCTATTTCCTGTCATTTTGGACATTATTAATGCCAGTTTGAGAGCAGGTTGTGTTCCACGGTGTTTTAAACAGGCTGTTGACAAGCCCTTGTTGAAAAAGGCAAACCTGGATCCCTCTGACTGTAAAAACTATCGTCCAGTGTCAAATTTATCATATATTTCCAAGCTGAGTAGTGCGTTTGACACAATGAACCATCGCCTGCTGCTCCAGAGACTGTCGTCAGAGGCTGGTATCCAGGGCGCTGCGCTGCAGTGGATTGACTCTTATCTTGCCGATAGATCTCAGAGAGTGATTGTCGGCTCTGCAAGCTCTGAGGCAGTTCCTCTGGTGTGTGGCGTACCACAGGGATCCGTTCTGGGTCCATTATTATTTTCTGTATATACTTCACAGCTTGGACAGGTAATTGAACGCTTTCAGATGGGACGACAGTTCTTTGCGGACGATACACAGATTCTGAACAGTTTTCCCCCCGACCCAGCAGTGGCTAGGATTGCGCTTCAACGACTTGAATCTTGTTGTGTGGCGGTGAAGGCCTGGATGACCAGGAATCGTCTTAAACTCAACGACGACAAGACAGAAGCGTTACTGTGCGGCCCCAGGGCCAGAAGGGAGCAGATTGACATTAGTGATGTGCAGGTCGGTGACACCTCCATAGCCTTTGCTGACTGTGTACAGGACCTCGGGCTGTTTATTGATGCAGAGCTCTCCATGTGTAACCATGTTAGTTCTGTTGTGGCAAAGTCCTACTACTTTTTGAGGACTTTAGGTAGACTACGGCCCATGCTGACTCAAGCTGCTGCCAACTCACTTGCTGTGGCTACCATCATATCAAGATTAGACTACTGCAATAGTGCATTGTGGGGTATACCTGCTACACAGTTGGATCGACTTCAAAGAGTTCAAAACACAGCCGCCAGGATTGTCACCCGTGCAAAGTGGTCCACTGAGCACATCACGCCTATCCTACAGAGCCTTCACTGGCTCCCAGTCAACAAGCGCATTGATCACAAAGTGCTTTCGATTGCACAGTCCTGCATGTTTAAAACTGCTCCTGACTATTTACAAGAGGTAGTTCCTCCTTACCGGCCGTCACGTGGTCTGCGCTCTGGCTCCCAGTCACGCTTCTGTCTCCCTGCAGTGGAAGACACAAACAAGAAGACACTGGAGCCAGGGCCTTCAAAAACGCGGCACCTAAACTGTGGAATGCTCTGCCATCGTCATTATCCACCATCACCTCACCAACCACGTTTAGGAAAAGACTGAAGACCCGTCTGTTTACTTAAGACGGACTTAAAATTATTTTTTTCTTATTTTTTATTTATTTTGTTTTTACCGCACAATGAGCATTCTTCCGAATGGATACCTGCGCATTACAAATGGACATCATCATCATCATCAGCTACAGTGTTTAGACACTGTGTGTAGCTACAAGACACTGTAACACACTATAGCTACATCAAGACACTGTGTATAGCTTCATCAAGACACTATAGCACACTATATATAGCTACATGGACGCTGTAACACACTATAGCTACATATATAGCTACATGGACGCTGTAACACACCATAGCTACATCAAGACACTGTGTATAGCTACATCAAGACACTAACACACTACATATATAGCTACATGGACGCTGTAACACACTATAGCTACATCAAGACACTAACACACTACATATATAGCTACATGGACGCTGTAACACACTATAGCTACATCAAGACACTGTATAGCTACATCAAGACGCTAACACTACATATAACTACATGGATGATGTAACACTATAGCTACATATATAGTTACATTGACGCAGTAACACACCATAGCTACATCAAGACACTGTGTATAGCTTCATAGTAACACTATAGCTACATCAAGACACTAACACAGTATATATAGCTACATGGACACTGTAACACACTATACCTACATCAAGACACTAACACACTATATATAGCTACATGGACGCTGTAACACACTATAGCTACATCAAGACACTGTGTATAACTACAGCAAGACACTAACACACTACATATATAGCTACATGGACGCAGTAACACACTATAGCTACATCAAGACACTAACACACTATATATAGCTACATGAACGCTGTAACACACTATAGCTACATCAAGACACTAACACACTATATATAGCTACATGGACGCTGTAACACACTATAGCTTATCATCAAGACACTGTGTATAGCTACATCAAGACACTAACACACTACATATATAGCTACATGGACGCAGTAACACACTATAGCTACATCAAGACACTGTGTATAGCTACATCAAGACGCTAACACACTACATTCGTAACGTAACGTAACGTCATTAAGAACTTCATCAGCCGGGCTGCTGGCTTGCGTCCTTCTCGCGTGTTACCCTCTTGACTTCTTTCTCTCGTCTCTGTCAAGCTTCTCCCTTCCCTTTTATATCCCCCTGGAGGGCTAAAGTGGCAGGGGTGCCCGGCTGTGTCCACCCAGGGAAGGTGGGGTTGAGGGGTGTCGCCCCATTCCTCTCTCGCGGCTCCCCTCCACCCTCCCGGACCCAAAACAAACCTGCGGGCCAATCACCGCTAACTGGCCGTCCTACTAAGCTTCTACCACACTATATATAGCTACATGGACGCTGTAACACACTATAGCTACATCAAGACACTGTGTATAACTACAACAAGACACTAACACACTAAATATAGCCACATGGATGCTGTGACACACTATAGGTACATCAAGACACTAACACACTATATATAGCTACATGGACGCTGTAACACACTAAAGCTACATTAAGACACTAACACACTATATATAGCTACATGGACGCTGTAACACTATAGCTACATCAAGACACTGTGTATAACTACATCAAGACACTAACAGTATATATAGCTACATGGACGCTGTAACACACTATAGCTACATCAAGACACTAACACACTATAATTAGCTACATGGATGCTGTAGCACACTATAGCTACATCAAGACACTGTATAGCTACATCAAGACGCTAACACTACATATAACTACATGGATGATGTAACACTATAGCTACATATATAGTTACATTGATGCAGTAACACACCATAGCTACATCAAGACACTGTGTATAGCTTCATAGTAACACTATAGCTACATCAAGACACTAACACAGTATATATAGCTACATGGACACTGTAACACACTATAGCTACATCAAGACACTAACACACTATAATTAGCTACATGGATGCTGTAACACACTATAGGTACATCAAGACACTAACACACTATATATAGCTACATGGACGCTGTAACACACTAAAGCTACATTAAGACACTAACACACTATATATAGCTACATGGACGCTGTGACACACTATAGCTACATCAAGACACTGTGTATAACTACATCAAGACACTAACAGTATATATAGCTACATGGACGCTGTAACACACTATAGCTACATCAAGACACTAACACACTATAATTAGCTACATGGACGCTGTAACACACTATAGGTACATCAAGACACTAACACACTATATATAGCTACATGGACGCTGTAACACACTAAAGCTACATTAAGACACTAACACACTATATATAGCTACATGGACACTGTGACACACTATAGCTACATCAAGACACTGTATAACTACATCAAGACACTAACAGTACATATAGCTACATGGACGCTGTAACACACTATAGCTACATCAAGACACTAACACACTATATATTGCTACATGGACGCTGTAACACTATAGCTACATCAAGACACTGTGTATAACTACATCAAGACTAACACAGTATATATAGCTACATGGACGCTGTAGCACACTATAGCTACATCAAGACACTAACACACTATATATTGCTACATGGACGCTGTAACACACTAGAGCTACATCAAGACATTAACAGTACATATAGCTACATGGACGCTGTAACACACTATAGCTACATCAAGACACTAACACACTATATATTGCTACATGGACGCTGTAACACTATAGCTACATCAAGACACTGTGTATAACTACATCAAGACTAACACAGTATATATAGCTACATGGACAGTGTAACACACTATAGCTACATCAAGACACTAACAGACTATATATAGCTACATAGACGCTCTAGCACACTATAGCTACATCAAGACACTGTGTATAACTACAGTTCTGTAATACCTGTTGTTAATGTATACAAGTATCTTGGATTGCTGTTCTCCACTAAGCTTAGCTTTTCAGCTTCATGCCAGGACTTGGCAAATAGAGGAAAAAAGGGCTTACTCTTAATAATGAAAACTCTTAAGATCTTATAATAACACAAGTGTAGATGTATTTTTAAAACTTTTTGATGCCCAAGTCCAACCTATACTACAGTATGGTGCGGAACTCTGGGGACTAGACAAGGCATCACACTATTGTGAAGAGGTCCACCTCTTTGCCTTAAAACTCTTCCTGGGGCTAGATGGCCGAACCCCAAATGACTACATAGACACCCAATTACCGTAAATTCAGTTAATAAATGTGTTCGATATTGGTTGAAACGAGTCAGAATGAACGATGACAGACTGCCCCGCAAAATTTACAGAATGTTATTTGATTTAGAAACAAAAAGTAAATCAAACTGGGTATCTAATATTAAAAGAAAGTTATTTTCGCTGGGGTTTAGTTTTGTGTGGTTAAATCAAGGGGTACAATGTGAAAGACTGTTTCTAAACAAATTAAAAGAACGACAAGTTTTGTGTAGATGGCAAGAGTGGGAAGATCCCATCAATAGCAGTGAGAGATTTTCTTTTTATTCTACTTATGGAATCTCAGGAGCTGTCAAAAAATACTTACAAATAGATCTAGATTATTATCTGATGACAATTTTTGCTAAATTCCGACTGGGTGTATCTAACATTGCAGTCCATTACTTTAGATATAGAAGTTACACTACACTTGATCTTGTATGTCCATTATGTCAATTAAATGAGGAAGATGAAGTTCACTTCGTTCTAAGTTGTAAAGCCCTACAGCATCTTAGAATAAGATATATACAAAGAAAATGGTATACTAGTCCAAATAAATTTAAAATGAGTTTGCTGCTAGCCTCATCAAATGAAAAAGTTGTTAAAAATCTGGCATTGTATCTCTTCCATGCTTTCCAGTTTAGAAAAACTGCAATAGAAGACAAATAAGCAACACATGAATGTTTGTTTTCTTGTAATTTTACTCAATAACCATGCATAGATGTATGTAATATTGTACTGTTGTTGTTCCTCCCCCTTCAAAAGGGCAATGGCCCCATGAATAAACAACCTCAACTACAGTTCAATGGCCCCATGAATAAACAACTTCAACTACAGTTCAATGGCCCCATGAATAAACAACTTCAACTACAGTTCAATGGCCCCATGAATAAACAACTTCAACTACAGTTCAATGGCCCCATGAATAAACAACCTCAACTACAGTTCAATGGCCCCATGAATAAACAACCTCAACTACAGTTCAATGGCCCCATGAATAAACAACTTCAACTACAGTTCAATGGCCCCATGAATAAACAACTTCAACTACAGTTCAATGGCCCCATGAATAAACAACCTCAACTACAGTTCAATGGCCCCATGAATAAACAACCTCAACTACAGTTCAATGGCCCCATGAATAAACAACTTCAACTACAGTTCAATGGCCCCATGAATAAACAACTTCAACTACAGTTCAATGGCCCCATGAATAAACAACCTCAACTACAGTTCAATGGCCCCATGAATAAACAACCTCAACTACAGTTCCAAAGGCACCGGAAGTGTCGGTTGCCCTCTGACGTCAGGCGGCGGGAGTGATGGGAGTAATGGTTGCCGGAGATGTGTGGCAGTTAGTAAGCAGCAGTTTGTTAGGTAAATCTTATCCTTGACTACCTGGTCTGGTGACAGTTTAGTAAGCAGCGGTCAGGTAAATCTGAGAGCTAACTAGGTGGTGTAGACGAGGTCAAGAGGCGCAGTGTGGTGCGAATGAAGACAATGCCGACATGTCTACGAGGTGTGGCCA
The DNA here is from genome assembly GCA_004794655.1 of Marisa cornuarietis. Classification (NCBI taxonomy): domain Eukaryota; kingdom Metazoa; phylum Mollusca; class Gastropoda; order Architaenioglossa; family Ampullariidae; genus Marisa; species Marisa cornuarietis. Next base: position 151,951 of record SMMW01000207.1, read on the forward strand.
CGGGTCTACAAGCTTCACTCGCTCGCTGCTCTTGTAGACGATCGCAAGTCTTGCCAAACATTTGCCTCTACTACTGCCACCGCTCGCCTTGCTTTCTTGCTTCTTCGCAACTTCGTGATTTGAACACGTTTCAGCACAAGCAGGTTGAGGGCATGAGTGGTGGTGAGGAAGGCTGGCTACACGTTGCTGGCTACAGTGTCTACACTTGGTCGCTGTCAGGATACGAGACGTGCGTCGTCGTCAAGTCTAACGATCTTCAGAGAATTTCATTTGACATGGGGGCCTCCATTCCACAAAGTCTTGGCTGTTCAAAGGTTTTTATCAGGTAGGTAGTGTCTCCACCTTCATCATCACTTCTTTTGACCTGAATTGTATAAAACTTCGGTGTGTGTTGAAGCATGACGCTGAAGATGCTCTATTTTTATATTTAGTCTGGTCAAGTCTTGTGTCTCGTATATGCTTCATTTATATCGTTCAGCTTCTTTTTGTTATGAACCACTTATTTCATATTATTTATTTATTATTTGATAGTTTGCTACCAAAGGTTCTAGACAAAAGTATGTTGATGTGAAATTTGTGCTCTGATGTTGCAAGCCATGGTCATGTGGACCACATAGGAGCAGTATCAAATCACGCTGCCAAGAGGGGCCTCTTTGGAATGCGCAAAGCTCATTATTATGTACCACCACATTTGGTAGAGAAACTGAAAACTGTCACAGATGCCAGCTTTGCTATGTCGGAAAACACGGAAGCTCTGAAGGATGTCAATATTATACCATTTAGCACAGATATTACCATAAATGTAAGTTGTTTTTAGTTTTCTTGTAAAAGCATGTTGCAGTTTGGTTGTCATAATGAGATGACTTTTGTAGTAACAAACAAGACACACGTGCCAGGCCAGGGAATGCCAGTAGCAAGTAACTATTCCTACCTGAACATATAAGTGTTAGGAAATCCTTATATTAGTAAGAATGGACAGAACAGTACATTTAACACCTGTAAAAACTTTATATGGTAATCACTTTTGCTATGCCGTGCTTTGGAAAATCTCCGTCTCCAGCCATTTATTTCTTATTTCTCCTCTGTTCTTGTTTCTGCTATCAGAAAGTCATTTGGTTTCAACTAGCCAGTTCTGATTTTAGCCCTCTGATAATAATAATGAGGATTTGATTTCCAAAGATTTTCTCAGAGCGCTTTTCATAAATAATGTATAGACTTAATCATCAACAACCAGCCACCTATATTCACATATAACAGACACACACACACACTTCTACAGCATACACTACTCATATACAAACTAAATTACAAACACACATTATACACACATGCTCAAGACAGGGTCTCAGTGAAGTCATTCTGAAAAAAAGGTCTTAATTTGAGACTTAAAGGTGCTAAAAGAATCAGAGTATCAAAGGCTGATGGGTAGGGTAATCTGTTCCAAGTTGATGGGAGTTGGCAGGAGAAAGACCTCTGGCTGTACATTAGCTAGTGGGATAAATGCAAAACCAGAGTAAAAACTGTTTTTAAGGAACTGACCCCAGAATAGCTGCTTGTTGGCCATATTGGTGCTTAGTGCTGTTAGAGATTGTTTTGTTTTGTTTTGAAGAAAAGTGATGAATGCCATTGAGCATGTACAGTACAGACCCAGGGTCACAAGAAGCAGCAGTCATGTGGGGCTGGTAGTGAGGGTATCATCAGGGTGTTGTCAGGGTATCATCAGGGTAGTATATTTCATGCAACACTTATATACATGGGGATACTTTTCATTTAATAATGCATGCAAGTGTGTTTTCAATTTGCTACACATTTTGTTATAGGTGTCCATGTAATATTTGTAGTATATTCGTCACATTGGGGTTATTGCAAAAATGATGACATTCATGATTCATACTCAAGTATGAGGAGTCACCTGTGATAAACATTATACATGCAGAATAGTCATGCAGCTTTCAAGGGCATTGATATGTGTGTGTGTGTGTGTGTGTGTCTGTGCATGTTTGTGAAACAGTTGCCAAACAACTACTTCATGAGAACATTTCCTACTGTTCATCGTATTCCCAGCCAAGGCTACATCTTGTATAAACAGATAAAGAAACTCAAACCTGAGCTGGTGGGCCAGCCTGCCATAAAAATTGCTGAGTTGCACCGTAATAATGTGCCCATTCATGATGTCATTGCTGTGCCAGAACTGGCCTATACAGGTAACACTTCTTTTGTTTGTAATATATCTATTGAGTGGTATACAGGTAACACTTCTTTTGTTTGTAATATATCTATTGAGTGGTATACAGATAACACTTCTTTTGTTTGTAATATATCTATTGAGTGGTATACAGGTAACACTTCTTTTGTTTGTAATATATCTATTGAGTGGTATACAGGTAACACTTCTTTTGTTTGTAATATATCTATTGAGTGGTATACAGATAACACTTCTTTTGTTTGTAATATATCTATTGAGTGGTATATCACTATATGAGTGGTATACAGATAACACTTCTTTTGTTTGTAATATATCTATTGAGTGGTATACAGATAACACTTCTTTTGTTTGTAATATATCTATTGAGTGGTATACAGGTAACACTTCTTTTGTTTGTAATATATCTATTGAGTGGTATACAGATAACACTTCTTTTGTTTGTGATATATCTATTGAGTGGTATACAGATAACACTTCTTTTGTTTGTAATATATCTATTGAGTGGTATACAGATAACACTTCTTTTGTTTGTAATATATCTATTGAGTGGTATACAGGTAACACTTCTTTTGTTTGTGATATATCTATTGAGTGGTATACAGGTAACACTTCTTTTGTTTGTAATATATCTATTGAGTGGTATACAGATAACACTTCTTTTGTTTGTAATATATCTATTGAGTGGTATGCAGGTAACACTTCTTTTGTTTGTAATATATCTATTGAGTGGTATACAGATAACACTTCTTTTGTTTGTGATATATCTATTGAGTGGTATACAGATAACACTTCTTTTGTTTGTAATATATCTATTGAGTGGTATACAGATAACACTTCTTTTGTTTGTAATATATCTATTGAGTGGTATACAGGTAACACTTCTTTTGTTTGTGATATATCTATTGAGTGGTATACAGGTAACACTTCTTTTGTTTGTAATATATCTATTGAGTGGTATACAGATAACACTTCTTTTGTTTGTAATATATCTATTGAGTGGTATGCAGGTAACACTTCTTTTGTTTGTTATATGTCTATTGAGTGCCTGCACCCCTGCCACCTCCCCACCAAAAGAAAATTACAAATCGATACACACTTTGATCCCTTGTCTCTCGCAAAAGCATTGGTATTAGAATTTTCTCTTTTTGCAGGGATGAAAATATTTATGCAATTCAGAGATTATTGTAGGATCCCTGCAGGGTATATAGCTTGAGAGTCAGTGTGACCTCATAGGATCCCTACAGGGTACATAGCTTGAGAGTTGTACCCCAAATGATTCTGTTGCTGGTTCATGTTTGAACATGTGTTGCTAGAAATAACTGTTGGGGTTTTCCAATAACTAATTTCAAATTAAATTCTGGCATGTAGAATGTACGGCTTTTATATATTCATCAGTTGTTGCCTACCACCTACCATCTAAGGTTCATGGCAGGAAGTTGGTGAAGCATCAGCACTTGTGAATGTGACTATGCTCTGTCATCATCATTGGTATAAGCATAATATAAATATCACATGTAAACAGGCTTGGCATGTAAGCACTTCATCTTGTCTGTCTTTGACCATAATTCAGTCTGAGGAAAACTTTTGGCTCCCACCCATGATTAAAGTGCTTTTTGAGTTTTCATTTATTTAACAAACAATTCAACAGTAGAAGAACAATGGGGAAAAAACTGCATCTACAGAAATTTTATTTAAAATATAGACATGTCAATTTGATAATAGAAGAGATAAGAACTAAGACACAACAGAGACAGAAAAGAACTAATTACCAGCCTATCAGAGGTGACTCAGAGTCAAAATATTTCAGAGTGAATGGGAGTAGAACAGGATGAGACCATACCAACAACAGCTTGCCTACCCCTGACCTTTGGATGGCCAGTTTAGACTCACTAGAGACTATTAGTAAAGCAAGTGAGAGACATATTAGTAAATAACAAGACAAACATCATCTGTGTACCTGATCAGTCAATAAGAAGAAAGACATCTATGTATTTGATTAGTAAATAATCAGTCATCAGCTCCTTTGTCCCTTGACTGGTACCTGTTGTTGAAGGCAGCACATAAGATAGACGTGGCAGCTGTCAGGGCCCACCACTGCCACCTGTTTTGGGTGATAGTCAGCACATCCTGCATAGGATGAGTAGTCTGGTCTTTGACATTCGTAAGCCAGGATGTTAGGGCTATGACATCCTAACTTGCTTAGCCATTGCTGCTGTTGCTGTTGCGATCCTGATGTGGATATCTGTTGTGGAGCTTCCATCCTTGGAGAGGGTGACTCCTAAGTACTTTAAGCTGCTGACCTCTTTGAGCTGTACCCCGTTAAATAACAAGAAAGACATCTATCTATTTGATTAGTAAATAACAAGAAAAACATCATCTGTATTCTGATTAGTAAACAAGAAAGATGTCTTTATATCTGATCAGTAAATAAAAAAAAAAGACATCTATGTAAATGATCAGCAAGAAAGATATCTGTTTATCTGTGTTCCTGCTCAGTCTTATCTGCAGCTGTTTTAGAAAGTACTGTGCAGTGTATTGTAAATAAACTACACTGAGAAAAAGAATCATGATAATTACACAAATACATTAGAATTCCCCTCTTACTCTGAAGGGACCCCCTTTTCCTCTGGAGTGAGCCTCTGTGCCTGTTTTTGAAATCTTAGAATAATGTCTGCAATTGATCTGTGGAGAAAGTAAGTGGACTGTGAAATGTTACTGGCAAATAGAACACGTTAAAGGTGGTGCAAGGGTAGCATGAAGACTTGAATACCTTATCAAATGTGTAGTTGTTATGGTAAACATTTTGAACACCTGGGACTTGCATTTACTAAATTATTTTATGTGTTCATTATGAGTACTCGGAGTATGCATGTGTGGTTTTTGGGGGACATGATATTAATGGATGTTTATATTTGGATGTGAAATTAATGGCGGTTTTATTTTGGGAAATGATATTAATGGATCTTTATTTTTTGCTTTCTGTCCGTCTCTTTCTATCAAGCTAAGACGCAGATAAAACCTTTCTTTGTTCTGTATGTCTGACATTCACTCTGCATCTCCCATCATCTGTCATTCTGGCTTTTCAGTTCTTTCACTTAAACAGCCATGATAAAACATGTTGATATGTGAATGTGTTAGCCTCACAAGAACATAGGAGAATGATCGCAAGGACTGCATTTGTGTATTTTCATGTATGTGTGCTTAAAAGCAGAGTACACTGTCATTACAACTTGACGTACAATTAAAATATATGTAGCACTTTGTTAACAACAACAACAAGTATGATGATTTATATGTGTGAATCCTGCTTACTATTGAAGTTAAAAAGTGTAGCTGAGACACTGATAGAACAAATGTAAAATAAAAAGTTGAATAACTTTAATTGCAGGTGACACAACAATGGAAGTGTTTCTGAATCCACCCACGGAAGACCTTTTGCGGGTAAAAATACTAGTGACAGAAGCCACATACATGGGCCACCATAACACATCAGACAACATCCGCAAAGCAAGAGAATTTGGTCATACTCACCTGCAAGAATTGATAGACAATGCCCACCTATTTAAAGATATAGGAAACATCATACTCATGCATTTTTCTGCCAGGTATTCATCTCAGGATGTTCAGCAAATTGTTGCCTCAAGCATACCAGAGGAACTGAAGGGAAAAGTTCATTGTGCTATAACAGCAAAAGAGAAAATGTCTTGATCTTAGTTGTTTTTTGTTTTTTTTTTAGTATTTTTTTTAACCTGATGATTTTAACTTAATAGTGGATGGTTTTGGTGGGCTGTGATGCATATTTGCAATTGCTGCTTTGAGCCTTTAATATGCTCAAAAGAAAAGTTCAATATTTACCACAAGTAAATAAATAAAAATTCTGAAATTTGTCACTGCAGTTTGTGCACAGGTCAGCGTGTGTGGTAAAATTTCTTCTTTTGCTGTCAGAATGCAGTGTACACAGCTTCTGAACATCACATTTGTATCATTTGCCACTGCTGTTAGATTATTTATAATGTTTCATGTGGATATTGATAAAGACTGTAACACATTGGATCATCATGCAGAATGACAACAGGCTGAGTGTTAAGAGCTAAACACAAAATGGAAGTTTTGCATTTGCTCACCTGACTCAACTTTATCTATTCCCCCTTCCCGCCCCCCCAAAAAAGGCCATTGCTGATGAAACAGATGAGATTTTTCCTGAGCTGTTAAGGTTTCTCTAAGAGTTGTCTCTCTGACTTATCTCAAGAAAGGTATGTTTGTTCAATAAAAACATGGCATTAGATTTTTTTTTTTTTTTTTGTCGTTCGCCTGGTTACACCTGGAGGCCAGCTCTTGAGATGAAACTGGTGGTTTTCCGTAGAGTCTCCGCTGGCCCGTACAGTTTGTTTGAGGGTGGGCTCCTTTGAGGCACGGAGCCCGGCACTGCACCTGCCTGGCGGGTCTTCACAGGGCGAGCACCATTTCTGTCAATTCTGCCTCCAAGTGTCATATAGGCAGTGTTGCGTGGTGGAGTGGTTGTTTCAGAGTGCGCCTTGTGGCCCACCACCTCCGACTTCAGCACTCATGGATCACTCTTTGTCTGGTCTCTACCCTTCGACCTGTCCGACATGGGTGACCCTGCTAGGAGCTGACGCTCCTGTCGGCATAGCTCTTAGGGTCATCGAGACACACAAGCCCCCCCGACCGCGACAAGGTGGTGATCCATCGGGGGGGCATAAGATTTAATTTCTAGTACAAATATACTGCTCCACAATTATGGTGATACCTGTTCACTTCAAGCTGTTGCGCCTGCTTGATGCTGCTAGTTACAGGAAACAGAAAACTTCCTAGTTTTATATTCCTTTTACTTGTTTGCCCATAAAGCACATCCCACATCAGTGGAGAGTTATATTGGGTTATTACTCTATATCAGACTTTTACTTGTGTTTGGTTATGCCTTGCTTACAATTTTCTTTTTACATTTGAATAACTTGTTCCTTTTGGTGAGAGAAGACAGCTAAAGTCTTAGTATACCCTAGTAGTAAGTTCATTGTACTCCAATAGTAAGCAGTTACTTGCAGGATGAAATATTTTGGTCACTGAGTTGATGTGGTTCACTGTGTGTAGAGCTGAACACCATCTTTCCACTGTTTTTACCTCCCCTGATTAATTGGGTGCCCAGTTACTTAGAGCAGCTGTTGGGTGGTGCAGGAGAACAGGTCTGAGAAGCCCCCACCTCCACAGTGGAGTGTACTAGCCACTAGACAATGCTGTCCCCCCAATGGATAGACAAACCCAGCAGCTATGTTCTGTAACACTGTTTATTGAGAAATCTCACAAAACTATAAAACTCATGTAAGGTGACAGTTTATTGAGCAGTGTCACAAGACTCGTGAAGAAATCTGCTTCTCGCTGATGCTGTTGCTGTTGCTGTTGTAGATGGTTAGCATTTACTCTCTCAGGAGGCCATTGTTTTCAACCAGCTGGTGGAAGAAGCGAGCGGATTTTCGAGGAGTGCGTTGACGGAAGGGATCTAAGAAGTCTATGTGGAAGAGACCAGAGGTGAGACTATATCCACTTTCCCACTCAAAACCATCGACAAGAGAGCGGTAGATGTAGCCACTGATGTTGCAGTCATCCAAGCGGACAGCTTAGGAACAAAATTGAAAGTAGATGAAAACTAATGGTAAAAGTTTTTTGGATGAAAGCATTAGGGTAAAATTCAGATTCAGGGTAAAAGTCAGCTGTAATAATAATAATAATAAATGGCTTGTATAGCGCCGTATCCTGGACTCTTGACAGCTCCAGGCACTTCACAAATGACAGAAGCTGATGTGATGTCAAAATAAGGTGATGACAAAATGTTGGTGTTTAGCGGACCGTGTCCTCCACGTCACAGGGCAGCATCCATGCACAGCACAAACACAGTCCGCAGCCAGAATATTGAACATATCACACAAGCTGTAATGCACCCCATAACACAAATATCAAACGACGTACAAGCTGCAACACTCCATAGCACAAATATCAAACATGTACAAGTTGTAACACACTCCATAACACACATATCAAACATGTCATACAAGCTGGAACACACTCCATAACACAAATATCAAACATGTCATACAAGCTGGAACACACTCCATAACAAATATCAAACATGTCATACAAGCTGGAACACACTCCATAACACAAATATCAAACACGTCATACAAGCTGCAACACTCCATAAAACAAATATCAAACATGTCATACAAGCTGGAACACACTCCATAACACAAATATCAAACACGTCATACAAGCTGCAACACTCCATAAAACAAATATCAAACATGTCATACAAGCTGGAATACACTCCATAACACAAATATCAAACACGTCATACAAGCTGCAACACTCCATAACACAAATATCAAACATGTCATACAAGCTGGAATACACTCCATAACACAAATATCAAACACGTCATACAAGCTGCAACACTCTCCACAGCACAAATATCAAACACGTACAAGCCAGAATACACTCCATAGCAAATGCAATAAATCCAACTGACAGCACAAGTCTCACTGGAATGATAAATGAACCCCAGCACACCAACATTCACTGACAAAGGTCAAGCAGACATGAAGCGCACACAACTGTGTCAATCATAAAGTCTGCATGTTGAAAAGGAACCCAAGTCACGGAAACGGAAGAGGCGCCACACTCCAAACCCATAATGGCAAACCCATCAAAAACACAAAATCACGTCCAACACAAGGGCGATGACAGATAAGACAAAATATACCCTCCAGCCAGTTAGGCAAGGGGACATCACTCTAATTACTGCAGGGTAAAAGAAAGCAAAATAATAAAATAGTTGGTCAGTAGGTCTTGTCTTTAAGGGACTAAACCTGACCCTGACTTATTGAAGTATAAACTTGCTCAGTATGGTGTGGCAGAAAGACATTCACACCTTCCTATTCCTCACCTTGTTTCAGGCGTTTCCATGATTAAAGCTTCTCACCTTTCAACACTTCAGACACTGTGTGCTCAATATAGGAGATTCTGTTGTCATCGTCCACCGTAGGGTTAGAGGACTGCAATCCAATACTGGTAATAAGCACTGGTTTGCCGTAACGCTTATCCAGTTCATTCAGCAGTGGTCTGAGACCTAAGACACTGCAAGAGAAATACTATTTACAGTCTCTGAACTACGTACAATTAAGGTGTAGTTCCCAAACTAAACACAAGAAATAGGAAATAGGTTTTTGTTATTCACATTAGTGCACTCACCTGGTTGTATTATCTTCAACAGAGACTCCTAAGCTGGCAGCATATCCTGTGATGGTACTGTCTCGCAGGGTCTTCACCTTGCTGGCTCTCGAGAAAGACAGTCCATAAAAGTCTGCTGACCCTACACAATAGATACAAACCAGCAAGAGAATGAGAAGAGACTGCTCAGGAACACTAACATTTCTGTCCAGGAGATTGTGTACATTTGCTTTTCAAAACTACTGATACCTCTTCCAGCTCTGTGCATACAGTGAAGCAGAAGTCAAGATCAACAGGCATGTTTTCTGAGGTATTGACATGATGGTATTTTCTTTACTTGAAATGAAAATAATTATCTTTTACTGAGATAGGGCTACTAAACAACACCTCTACCCTTTCCATTTCAAACTTCTTCCATCTCCCAAAACCCATTCCCATGTGTGGCATCTGTTTCCAGGGCTGGTTGTCTTGTTGTGATATAGCCTTAGTTGATAGCTACCTTGTGGTGATATAGCCTTAGTTACTGGGTGCCAAGCCATGATATATTCTTAGTTGATAGCTACCTTGCCGTGATATAGCCATAGTTGATATATAGCTACCTTGCCATAATATAATGATATAGCCATAGTTGCTGGCTGCCTTGCTGTGATATAGTGATATAGCCTTAATTGCTGGCTGTCTTGGCATGATATAGTGATATAGCCTTAGTTACTGGGTGCCAAGCCATGATATATTCTTAGTTGATGGCTACCTTGTGGTGATATAGCCTTAGTTGATACATAGCTACCTTGCCATGATATAATGATATAGCCATAGTTGATGGCTGCCTTGCTATGATATAGTGATATAGCCTTAATTGATGGCTGCCTTGCTATGATATAGTGATATAGCCTTAGTTGATACATAGCTACCTTGCTATGATATAATGATATAGCCATAGTTGATGGCTGCCTTGCTATGATATAGTGATATAGCCTTAATTGATGGCTGCCTTGCTGTGATATAGTGATATAGCCTTAGTTGATGGCTGCCTTGCTATGATATAGTGATATAGCCTTAGTTGATACATAGCTACCTTGCTATGATATAATGATATAGCCATAGTTGATGGCTGCCTTGCTATGATATAGTGATATAGCCTTAATTGAGGGCTGCCTTGCTGTGATATAGTGATATAGCCTTAGTTGATGGCTGCCTTGCTGTGATATAGTGATATAGCCTTAGTTACTGGCTGCCTTGCTGTGATATAGTGATATAGCCTTAGTTACTGGCTGCCTTGCTGTGATATAGTGATATAGCCTTAGTTCATGGCTGCCTTGCCATAATATAGTCTTAGTTGCTGGCTGCTTTGCAGTGATATAGCCTTAGTTACTGGCTGTCTTGGGATGATATAGTGATATAGCCTTAATTGCTGGCTGTCTTGGGATGATATAGCCTTAATTGCTGGCTGTCTTGGGATGATATAATGATATAGCCTTAGTTACTGGGTGCCAAGCCATGATATATTCTTAGTTGATAGCTACCTTGCCGTGATATAGCCATAGTTGATATATAGCTACCTTGCCATGATATAATGATATAGCCTTAGTTGATAGCTACCTTGCCATGATATAATGATATAGCCTTAGTTACTGGCTGCCTTGCTGTGATATAATGATATAGCCTTAATTGCTGGCTGTCTTGGGATGATATAATGATAATTATAGCCTTAGTTACTGGCTGCCTTGCCATGATATAGTCTTAGTTGATGGCTACCTTGTGGTGATATAGCCTTAGTTGATGGCTGCCTTGCCATAATAATTATAGTCTTAGTTGCTGGCTGCTTTGCAGTGATATAGCCTTAGTTACTGGCTGCCTCTCCTTCGTCTGCATCTCCTTCTCCGCAGGTTTCTCCCTGCTGTTTAGGTAGGAATAGGAACTGTCAGGGGAGACATTTGATAGCTAGTGTAACCCTTTATCTCCTATGGTCATGTCATCTGATAAGTCTCAAAGAAAGAGAATTTACTATCAAAATTTTATTTTAGTTAGAGGTTCCTATATTATATACTTCCATTATAGTTTTGGTTACATTTGTATGCACTGTTTATTAGAAGAGTAATTTCATTTTTATTTTGTTTCTGTTGACCTAAGTTGTCCTAACACTTTGTTGGTTTAAAAATTTATGACTTTGCGAGTTCTAATTGTTACATGAAGAACTTATCTTGACTATTATTTGCATACCAGTCCAAACGAAGTGTTGATGCTAAACTGTTCATCCTCCACACTTTACTCAAACATCTGGAGAATCCACAAGCCCACGCACGACTGCTGTTGGCTGACTTCTCATCGGCCTTCAACACCATCCAACCACATATCCTAGCTAGAAGACTCCTCGACGAGTTTTCCTTTGATCATCAGCTAGTGTCATGGATCATCCACTTTTTGGTTGACAGGCAGCAGCAATGGCACTTATTCCGACTTAATCACAACGTGCACCGGCTCACCTCAAGGCTCACCCGCTTCTGTTTATTCTGTATACCAACAGTTGTCACAGTAACCATGAGGGTCAATACCTCGTCAAATTCTCTGATGACACGGCACTGCTCTCTCTCCTTAGTGAGCCAGCAGTTACCCAGGGTATAGCTTTGGATGAACTTAATGTGAGTAAGACCAAAGAAATGGTCTTTGATTTCCGTCGGAATTCTCCACCAAGTCCCGTAAGTGTCATCCACAACAAAGAGGTGGAAATTGTTCCTGTTTTTAAATACCTGGGCACCATCTTCGACAGGTGACTTTGCTGGGATGTCAACACCCAAGCTGTCGCGAAGAAAGCTCAACAGCGCCTCTTCCTTCTCCGGAAGCTGAAGTCTTTCTCTGTCTCCCACCAATTTCTTTAGCTTTTTTTACAGATCGCACACAGAGAGCGTGCTGTCCTCGTCTATCTTTTTCTACAACAGTTTATTGATGAAGGACAAGAGCAGCCTACATCGTGTGGTATCCACCTGCTCAACAGTCATTGGGACAGCCCAGAGTACTCTTCAAAGTCTGTATAACAGTCAGACACTTCTGAAAGTGTCTGCAATCCTTCTTGATGACAGCCATGTCCTGTCGAGAGAATTTGTCCAGCTCCCATCGGTCCACTGTCTATCTGTTTCTACAACAATTTATCGGTGAAGGACAAGAGCAGCCTACATCGTGTGGTATCCACCTACTCAACAGTCACTGGGACAGTCCAAACTACTCTTCAAACTCTGTATAACAGTCAGACACTTCTGAAAGAGTCTGCAATCCTTCGTGATGACAGGCATGTCCTGTCGAGAGAGTTTGTCCAGCTCCCATCGGGCCACTGTCTAACTCTATCTGTTTCTACAACAATTTATCGGTGAAGGACAAGAGCAGCCTACATCGTGTGGTATCCACCTACTCAACAGTCACTGGGACAGCCCAAACTACTCTTCAAACTCTGTATAACAGTCAGACACTTCTGAAAGAGTCTGCAATCCTTCGTGATGACAGGCATGTCCTGTCGAGAGAGTTTGTCCAGCTCCCATCGGGCCACCGATTTTGTGTGCCTGCATGCAGGACTAACAGACTGGGGCTGTCATTTCTTTCGGCCGTGCGTCTCTTGAATGGTGCTGAGTGCGAATGAATGAAACATGAATGTGGAAGTCTGTTTGGTGCATACAAATGTGTACGATTATTTTTTAATTATTATTATTTTTTTTATCCAGCTGCTACTGAATTTCCCTTCGGGACAAATAAAGTATTATCTTATCTTATAATTAACCTCTTGTTTTATTTTATAGATATCAGCTTACATTTTTAGAGCTTGGAATTTACGCTTCACTTTGTGTATAGCTAGACATTTGGATTGTGGTAATTTATTGTGGGGAGGGAGAGAGTTAGTCTATTTTTTTCCTTTAATATTGTTTATATAAATCTAGAATTTAGATGGTTTGCAACATCCTTTACAGCTAAAGATAGTACAGTGTGCCATAGTTCTTTAGGTAGGTTGTATGAGCTATTTAGGTTTATTGTAAATTTATTTTTGTTTAGGACCTGTTTTAGTATTTTATTTCACTGTACACATTTCATGACACTGTCTGAAAGCACACATAGGGTGCTAAGTGTGTCTCCACGGCTGTGTGTTAGAGGGTCCTTGTATATAGTCTGATATTCTCCATTTAGTCTTCTTCGAGCTACAGTGGGTTGGTTAGATCTATCTGAGTTTTAAAAAAAGACAGAACATGGCAAGCCTGCTAGTTATTTTTTTACTAGTTTCTTTGCTTTTATTTTTGCATTTCTCTTCCCCTCAGAGTTTTAACGACACTCATGTAGAGTAGTGCATGACAAGAAACTTACCATTCAACATTCTTTTCTCATTTTGAGTGAATTGTGGAAGGAAAGATCCAACTCGCTTTTTGGCTGTCTCGGAATAGTCACCCTTGAAGATGGGGTCACCAAAGAGTCCCAAGACAAACTCGTTCCCTCCATCAGCAGCATTGGCATCACCAGGATCATTTTCATTTGCTGGCACCATCCATTGAGGTCGAAGGTTGATACCCACCAAACCTGTCCAGCAGAAATGTATGTACCATGAAAAAGTTGTGAAGACAACAGATCAAACTACAAATCCACCTAGATCCACCCTCACACTTCCTGTTCGGCCAGTAGAAAACACGTTTATTTTATACATTTGAAATTTCTATAACAGATGACAGAAATCTGACAGTTGCCTCCCTTTTGGGGGAAGTGGCGTCCAAATGGCTAGAGCAATGACATGAAGGATGAAGGAGTGCACATTTGTAGAAAGAGAAAGACAGTATAGACACCCTAATGGCTAGAGCAATGACATGAAGGATGAAGGAGTGCACACTTGTAGTGAGTGAGAGAGAGACAGTATGAGCATCCTAATGTTTGTCTTATGTTGACAGGGTACACGTATGTCTCATGTTGATGGGGTACAAGCATGTCCCATGTTGACAGGGTACAAGTATGTCTCATGTTGATAGGGTACAAGTATGTCTGATGTTGACAGTGTACATCTCATGCTGACAGGGTACAAGTATGTCTCATGTTGATAGGGTACAAGTATGTCTGATGTTGACAGTGTACATGTATCATGTTGACAGGGTACAGATATGTCTCATGTTGATAGGGTACAAGTATGTCTCACGTTGACAGGGTACATGTATGTCTCATGTTGATAGTGTACGTCTCATGTTGACAGGGTACAAGCATGTCTCATGTTGACAGGGTACACATATGTCTCATGTTGACAGGGTACAAGTATGTCTCATGTTGATAGTGTACATGTCTCATGTTGACAGGGTACAAGTATGCCTCATGTTGACAGGGTTCATGTATGTCTCATGTTGACAGGGTACAAGTATGCCTCATGTTGACAGGGTACAAGTATGTCTCATGTTGATAGTGTACGTCTCATGTTGACAGGGTACAAACATGTCTCATGTTGATAGTGTACATGTCTCATGTTGACAGGGTACAAGTATGCCTCATGTTGACTGGGTACAAGTATGCCTCATGTTGACTGGGTACAAGTATGCCTCATGTTGACAGGGTACAAGTATGTCTCATGTTGATAGTGTACATGTCTCATGTTGACAGGGTACAAGTATGTCTCATGTTGACAGGGTACAAGTATGTTTTTCATCGTCAGTCTTGCCTTGTTGCTGTTTTTGGAAGTCCTGCTGGTACAGACGGTACACTCGCGCATGTGCTTTGAGCATGATGTAGCCAGCTGTGTACACATCACTCCCAGAGCTCTTCCTGCCAGGAGCATTTGTACCCTGTTCATACCCTTTCAGGGCAAAGGTCTCAGGTTCAGTCAGGGTTGTCCACATCTTGACCTTGGAAAAGTATGCACAGTTTTTGCCGTTAAAATTCACAAAGACTCATTTATATGAAAATATGCCGTTAAAAACATTAAAGCATCTTCAGCATTTGTTACTCAGTTGACCAAAGCACACTAACTACAATCAATTTGTGTCTGTTGTACATCTCAAAGGATTTCTCTAGATACTCGTTTGTCATTTTTAACATCATTTTACATGTAAAATCCCGTGAAGAACAGAAAACATGTCTATACAACCTTTTACAGCCGACCTGAGAGGATGAAAGCTCACAAGAGGGGAAAGCATATTCCAGGACTGATGAATTTTAAACAAAGCTCTGCTACGCTTCCTCCTAACAGCATTATAGGAACAGCAACCTGATTATCTGATTATCCCAAAAGCATTATAGGAACAGCAATCTGATTATCTGATTATCCAAATAGCATTATAGGAACAGCAATCTGATTATCTGATTATCCAAATAGCATTTTAGGAACAGCAATCTGATTATCCCAACAGCATTATAGGAACAGCAATCTGATTATCTGATTATCCAAACAGCATTATAGGAACAGCAATCTGATTATCCCAACAGCAGTATAGGAACAGCAATCTGATTATCTGATTATCCAAACAGCATTATAGGAACAGCAATCTGATTATCTGATTATCCCAACAGCATTATAGGAACAGCAATCTGATTATCTGATTATCCAAACAGCATTATAGGAACAGCAATCTGATTATCTGATTATCCAAACAGCATTATAGGAACAGCAATCTGATTATCTGATTATCCAAACAGCATTATAGGAACAGCAATCTGATTATCTGATTATCCCAACAGCATTATAGGAACAGCAATCTGATTATCTGATTATCCAAACAGCATTATAGGAACAGCAATCTGATTATCTGATTATCCAAACAGCATTATAGGAACAGCAATCTGATTATCCCAACAGCATTATAGGAACAGCAATCTGATTATCTGATTATCCAAATAGCATTATAGGAACAGCAATCTGATTATCCCAACAGCATTATAGGAACAGCAATCTGATTATCCCAACAGCATTATAGGAACAGCAATCTGATTATCTGATTATCCAAACAGCATTATAGGAACAGCAATCTGATTATCCCAACAGCAGTATAGGAACAGCAATCTGATTATCTGATTATCCAAACAGCATTATAGGAACAGCAATCTGATTATCTGATTATCCAAACAGCATTATAGGAACAGCAATCTGATTATCTGATTATCCAAACAGCATTATAGGAACAGCAATCTGATTATCTGATTATCCAAACAGCATTATAGCAACAGCAACCTGATTATCCCAACAGCATTATAGGAACAGCAATCTGATTATCTGATTATCCAAACAGCATTATAGGAACAGCAATCTGATTATCCCAACAGCATTATAGGAACAGCAATCTGATTATCTGATTATCCAAATAGCATTATAGGAACAGCAATCTGATTATCCCAACAGCATTATAGGAACAGCAATCTGATTATCCCAACAGCATTATAGGAACAGCAATCTGATTATCCCAACAGCATTATAGGAACAGCAATCTGATTATCTGATTATCCCAACAGCATTATAGGAACAGCAATCTGATTATCTGATTATCCCAACAGCATTATAGGAACAGCAATCTGATTATCCCAACAGCATTATAGGAACAGCAATCTGATTATCCCAACAGCATCATAGGAACAGCAATCTGATTATCTGATTATCCCAACAGCATTATAGGAACAGCAATCTGATTATCTGATTATCCAAACAGCATTATAGGAACAGCAATCTGATTATCTGATTATCCAAACAGCATTATAGGAACAGCAATCTGATTATCCCAACAGCATTATAGGAACAGCAATCTGATTATCTGATTATCCAAATAGCATTATAGGAACAGCAATCTGATTATCTGATTATCCCAACAGCATTATAGGAACAGCAATCTGATTATCCCAACAGCATTATAGGAACAGCAATCTGATTATCTGATTATCCAAACAGCATTATAGGAACAGCAATCTGATTATCCCAACAGCATTATAGGAACAGCAATCTGATTATCTGATTATCCCAACAGCATTATAGGAACAGCAATCTGATTATCTGATTATCCAAACAGCATTATAGGAACAGCAATCTGATTATCTGATTATCCCAACAGCATTATAGGAACAGCAATCTGATTATCTGATTATCCCAACAGCATTATAGGAACAGCAATCTGATTATCCCAACAGCATTATAGGAACAGCAATCTGATTATCTGATTATCCAAACAGCATTATAGGAACAGCAATCTGATTATCCCAACAGCATTATAGGAACAGCAATCTGATTATCTGATTATCCCAACAGCATTATAGGAACAGCAATCTGATTATCTGATTATCCAAACAGCATTATAGGAACAGCAATCTGATTATCTGATTATCCCAACAGCATTATAGGAACAGCAATCTGATTATCTGATTATCCCAACATCATTATAGGAACAGCAATCTGATTATCTGATTATCCAAACAGCATTATAGGAACAGCAATCTGATTATCCCAACAGCATTATAGGAACAGCAATCTGATTATCCCAACATCATTATAGGAACAGCAATCTGATTATCTGATTATCCCAACAGCATTATAGGAACAGCAATCTGATTATCTGATTATCCCAACAGCATTATAGGAACAGCAATCTGATTATCTGATTATCCCAACAGCATTATAGGAACAGCAATCTGATTATCTGATTATCCAAACAGCACTCTATGGACAGTGGAAGGGTTAGATTAGAACATTCCCAAGCTGTGAGTGACCAGTGAATTCATTAAGTGTGAGAATGCATCTCTGTGCTGGTAAAGGTTCAGAGGTCAACTGCCATGCTTGTGAGAGGAGTACTGCTGCAACCTGTGAATTACTCCTACTGTATGTTGGTCTCACCGAAAGCCTTTTTGTATTACCACCTAGAGATGGAGTGAGAGAGAATCGTGATTATGCAGGTTTAAGTATCCCTGTATTAATAGCCAGCCATGGGTGAATGAGAACTGTGCAGGTTTATGAGATGAAAACTTGTGTTAATTTTAAGAGATCAGCTGTGTCTTGTAGAAAAATTTTATTATTAGTTAATAATGGAAAATATGTGGTCATTAGCTTTGTGTTGAAGCGTGAGTGTCTAATGTAATGTAAGCATCACAAAACTGTGCACTTAATCATGACACTTGAGTTACTGACTCTTTACCTGGGCAGGAGTTTTAGCATCTTCAAGAAGAACAGCATTTTCCCAACAGATTAACATTTTTTTGATTGTTTATGTTGTCAGCTGTCACAGTTTTTAGTACTGTTTACTGACAAGCTTTGCTTTGCCGCTATTTTGGTCTGAAAAGAGGGGTTGGCAGAGTGAGGAAAGAGGTCCACACATGCTGTCATACTGAAGCACAGTAGACAAAGGCAGGTCCACCAGACTAGGTACTTACTGAATGTCATTAACACAGACAAGGAACTTACTGAATGCCATTGACACAGGTTAAAGTGTTTAGTCCTATAAGTCCACAAGACTAGGAACTTACTGAATGTCATTAACACAGGTTAAAATGTTTAGTCTGAATGCCATTAATACAGACTAGGAACTTACTGAATGCCATTGACACAGGTTAAAATGTTTAGTCCTCTAAGTCCACCAGACTAGGAACTTATTGAATGTCATTAACACAGTTAAAGTGTTTAGTCCTCTAAGTCCACCAGACTAGGAACTTACTGAATGCCATTGACACAGGTTAAACATTTTTTTTAGCATGTTTTATCATGTTTAACATATCGTCAGGATTTTCTGATGCATCCTTTGTGTAGCATCACACAAGGTAAATAAAAAGATTAATAAAAAAAATAAATTTTAAATAACCTGTAAAAATTAAATAAATATTTATTTTAAATATTAGAATTTCTTAGTTTGAGACAGGAGACATTTCCCTTCACACTAATATATTGATAATTTACTCTGGTAATTATACTGGATATACCGAAACATTTTAATAAAAGTTCAGTCCTATATATTTCATTTTCATTTTCTTTTGCTTTTTATAAGACTATATTTACTATCACTTTTCATTCGCAGAGAAATTTTTTTGTGTTCCAACCCAAATCAAAATAGCGGACAATGTGAATAAATTTAGGAACAGTTTGGGATTCTATAGACCTTTGGATGCACTTTAGCATTTTTCTGTTAAAAATGTTTTGTGTAAATGCATAAAAAATTGTCTTCTTTGTAATGTTTATGTTAATTATTTAGCAGACCATGTTAAAAATTATTATTCATAATTAAGTCAAAGATATAACACAATCCCAAAAAAGTAGCAGAGCCCCCTAAATCCCCCGTGTAGTAAGATGTTTGGTCCTGTAAGTCCACCAGAGTAGGCACTTACTGAACTCCATTAAAAGTGTTAAGTCCTGTAAGCCATTTGACATTTCATTACCTTGTCTCCAAATGTACTGAAGCAAAGTCGAGCAAACTCCACAAAGCGGTCTGCTGTATCTTCATTCAGCCAGCCACCCAGCTGCTGAAGGTACTGGGGCAGATCCCAGTGGTGGAGAGCTACAATTGGCTTCACACCTGAGGACACCAGGTCATCCAAGAGATTACTGTAGTATTTCAGTCCGGCTTGGCTGACACTGTTGATGTCGCCTGTAGGCAAAATGCGGGACCAGGACAGGCTGAAGTAGTAATATTTCATCTGCAACACAAATGTGTGTCTGTGTGATGCTATCTCTCAGTACCTGCTCTTTGTTAAACCAGTAATGTTTTACAGGGACATGTATCAGGCATTTAGCAAACTTGTTGACAACTGACCAGTCAAAGTTGAACCTGGGCTGGTTTTCAGATGAAAGAACAAATCATCACAAACACAAGTGGAGTAGAGTTCTGACCCTAACCCTAACCCAACTCATGGTCATCACTGGCCTGAGAATCCTGCAGTCTCTGGTACACAGCAGTGTATGGACAGTGGCATGCCCTAACAGTGCATGGTATAAACATGGCTTGCACTTGAGGTCTACTGCTTAAACCAAAATGCAACGATGGATTATGTACTGGTTATAAATCTGTTGTTATTTAAGGAAGCAAATCAAACCTGTGCAGGATGAATATATTGATTAACCAGGCTAGATTACAAGTGCAGAGATAGAATTTTATTTGGGTAAAATCTTTCTTCTCCATAAACATAAAGTACCACAACACTGGGGTCCTAAACATAAACATACAGTACCACAATACTGGGGTCATAAACATACAGTACCACAATACTGGGGTCATAAACATACAGTACCACAATACTGGGGTCATAAACATACAGTACCACAATACTGAGGTCATAAACATAAACATAAAGTACCACAATACTGGGGTCATAAACATACAGTACCACAATACTGGGGTCATAAACATACAGTACCACAATACTGGGGTCATAAACATACAGTACCACAATACTGGGGTAATAAACATACAGTACCACAATACTGGGGTCATATACGTAGTGTAGCTGACACTAAATCGTGATTTCTAGCAGAGCGTGATCCAGTCCAGCACACTATCCAAGTTTACACACCCGGACATGTTAACATGCATATTTACAACTGTAATGACTGTATGAGTGCCGAGGGATTTGGCACTGTGGGCCGAAACAAAAGATTATCAGCAAAAAACTACCAACTGAAAATCTTATTGCAATCTTACTTGGAGCTGTGTGATAGCACCAACATCCATGAAATAATCACCATAACTGTTGGAGGCTACATCACCTGTAGCATCACCCACCACACGGCCAGCTGTGCGCACAAAAACATCCCATATGCTTTCTCCTTTACCTAGCAGGGCAAACAAAAGCAGAATTGTTTTGAGATGAAGAAGAAATATGTTGTTCAAAATTGAATACAGTTCCAACCATTAGCTGCAGATGTCTTCTGGTTTTTCTCATAGGAACAAATAAGTGGAGGACCAAGAACTTTCTCTGCCTCACTTTATCTCTTCTTGTTTATAATTTAGGACTTTAGGTCCTCTGCTTGTTGGTGTGAGCAAGTGTTCTGCAGCCTTTTGTACTGCCTTGATGCTGAAACACTTCACCATTCTCAATACATACTTCTTGCATCATCAAAATAACGCTTTGTATAGATTTACACACATTCAAACATTTATTACAATGGACACAAGACTTGAATGGTACATCTACATTAAAACAGTCTGAAAATATAAAAGAGCAGAAAAAGATGGTTAATCAAAAAATGAGAGGGGATGGGGCTAGAAATCTACAAACACCTCACCATCACTGTTCCATCCACCCTCTACTTGATACGCTGAAGTGGCAGCACCCCATATGAAGTCATCTTCAAATATTCCATATAGGATTTCCTGTTCATCTACCTCATTGTGTGGATGTACTGCTGGGTCAGTGCGGGACCCCTTAATAAATCCATTGTCCTGGAGACGGAGAAGAATAATACACAGTGTGCTGTCATAAAAATATCTTAATATAATTTGTCATTGTGCCAATGATGCCCTGCAAATATTTGCAAAGTAATGAAAATGTTTAACTAACTGTCATTTACTTTGGTTATTGTTGTTTATATCTATTAGTACTATACTATTTTTGTTGTTTACATCAGTACTGTACTATTTTTGTTGTTTATATCTATCAGTGCTGTACTATTTTTGTTGTTTATATCAGTACTGTACTATTTTTGTTGTTTATATCTATCAGTGCTGTACTATTTTTGTTGTTTATATCTATTAGTACTATACTATTTTTGTTGTTTACATCAGTGCTGTACTATTTTTGTTGTTTATATCTATTAGTACTATACTATTTTTGTTGTTTACATCAGTACTGTACTATTTTTGTTGTTTATATCTATCAGTGCTGTACTATTTTTGTTGTTTATATCTATTAGTACTATACTATTTTTGTTGTTTATATCAGTACTATACTATTTTGTTGTTTACATCTATTAGTACTATACTATTTTTGTTGTTTATATCAGTACTGTACTATTCATTTTGTTGTTGTTTATATCTATCAGTGCTGTAGTATATTTGTTCTTTACATCTATTATAGTAGAACCTCTTTAAACCTTAAACCTAGCTTAAGTACAACCTTCCTTAGTGAACCCCCTCTTAGGTACAACCCAACAACGTTCACTGATGTATTTCGCTATAAACATCATTGCGATTACAATCTTTAGTTTGGAGGTATTTATTATAAAAATATTTATGGAGATGTTTTGCTTAATATGATCAAGTGCTATTCCTTGGGCATTCATTTAGCTTGGGCCTGGTTGATTTGACTTTTGGTGTTGGGTTGATATGGTCAGCGTGGTCGATTCAACTCATGTGTGAGGTTGATATACACATACAGCCAGGCGATATGGTTTTTGGTTGAACTGACCGGACCCCTGTTCATTGTTGTCTCTTTACTAGCGTATATCAGTCGATTGTGCTTCATCAATGATCTTTAGCAGAAGTCATGTGATGTTATAAAATTAAAATTATTGTGACCAACTGTTTCCAGCATGGAAGCATTCTTGGGCCCTGAGCCCCTTACAGGCCGTGAAATGGGCTCCTTAAGGTCTGCTACACCCCCATCTAAATGGGGGACGGAAGCAGTATTTGCATGGGCCCCTTGCTGGTTTATGGAGGGCTGCCCTTCATTTCCAAGCCCTTATACCTTACCCACCCACCTGGGTTTGGACGCCTTCAGCCCTAACATAACCCTGCTTTTATTTACTGCGACTTTTGCAGAAGACATATTCAAAAATATAAAAAGTGTATTTTAAGAGAGCATCTTGGTTTACCATGGTATATATGTATTGATCGATTTGCTCTTATCTGGAGAGATAATTCTTCTGTAAGTCTTCAGTACAGCCTAACAATGACAGAATAAGCAAGACCAATAGGCCTCGCAGACAGCCTCACAGGCTCACCTATTATACCCTGTTCAGAAAGTAAGTGGTGCAGATTACATAATTACATCACAGTTACCTTGATTACATCATGATAGAAGCGGGCGGATGCCTTTGGTGTTCGAGCACGATTTGGATCATTCAAGTCCACAGCGTAAAGACCAAACTTCTCGCTGTACCCACGAGCCCATTCAAAATTGTCCATCAGGGACCAGGCAGTGTAGCCTTTCACATTTACCTTGTCAAGGTTGATGGCTACCATGTAAAATGGAAAGATTGAAAAGCCATTCAACACTCATTTCATAGCCTATCATGATTAGAGATCACAAGCAGTTCTGCTTATACCAGGCCTGTAACACATAGGTCTGACTGAGTCACTGCCCCTAATCTAACCCATCTGAATGCCTGCCCCACTTATTTCAAAATTTAAAGGAAATGAAACCATTTTTTAAAACCCTTACTCTATGGTTTACTAAGAAAATGAAACCAAATTAAATCTTTAAAATTTGAAAAAGTATTTACTCTAAAATCAATTTCAGCTTAGAATAGACATCAAAGCACATAACAGATTGTTCTTAACAGTTGTGCATGTCACATGCAAGATTAACTCCTGTTGTCCATATAATTACAAACATAGTGTCTAATAGTAATTATCCCAGCTATGGGCAATTAACCCACTATCCCTCAAAAATAAGGAACAACTTTTAATTCTTATTTTGATTTGGTTTTTGTTTTGTTTTGTTTTTACCTGTTCCAAATAAACAGCTACTTTTACTGCCTGAAAGATCTATCAAGTTCAGTCTGCCATTTGTATTTCACTGCCTGAAAGACCTCTTAAGCTTAATCTATCATTTTTATTTGACATTAGAATGACGAGTAATGTAGGAGTTAGCTTTGTGCTCTCATTGTGTGCAAGTGAGTGGCATTAGCTGATGTTGCCATGTCCACTAATTTATCTACAGATACACTAATAACATTAGAACTGTAGCGAGAGAAAAGAGAGTGTAAATGAACTGAAGTGAGAGAAAAGAGAGTGTAAGTGAACTGTAGTGAGAGGAAAGAGAGTGTAAGTGAATGGTAGAGAGAGGAAAGAGAGTGTAAGTGAATGGTAGAGAGAGAAAAGAGTGTAAGTGAATGGTAGAGAGAGGAAAGAGAGTGCAAGTGAATGGTAGAGAGAGGAAAGAGAGTGCAAGTGAATGGTAGAGAGAGGAAAGAGAGTGCAAGTGAATGGTAGAGAGAGGAAAGATAGTGTAAGTGAATGGTAGAGAGAGGAAAGAGAGTGTAAGTGAATGGTAGAGAGAGGAAAGAGAGTGTAAGTGAATGTTAGAGAGAGGAAAGAGAGTGTAAGAGAAGTGTAGAGAGAGGAAAGAGAGTGTAAGTGAATGGTAGAGAGAGGAAAGAGAGTGTAAGAGAAGTGTAGAGAGAGGAAAGAGAGTGTAAGTGAATGGTAGAGAGAGAGGAAAGAGAGTGTCAGTGAACTGTAGCGAGAGAAAAGAGAGTGTAAATGAACTGAAGTGAGAGAAAAGAGAGTGTAAGTGAACTGTAGTGAGAGGAAAGAGAGTGTAAGTGAATGGTAGAGAGAGGAAAGAGAGTGTAAGTGAATGGTAGAGAGAGAAAAGAGTGTAAGTGAATGGTAGAGAGAGGAAAGAGAGTGCAAGTGAATGGTAGAGAGAGGAAAGAGAGTGCAAGTGAATGGTAGAGAGAGGAAAGAGAGTGCAAGTGAATGGTAGAGAGAGGAAAGATAGTGTAAGTGAATGGTAGAGAGAGGAAGGAGAGTGTAAGTGAATGGTAGAGAGAGGAAAGAGAGTGTAAGTGAATGTTAGAGAGAGGAAAGAGAGTGTAAGAGAAGTGTAGAGAGAGGAAAGAGAGTGTAAGTGAATGGTAGAGAGAGAGGAAAGAGAGTGTCAGTGAACTGTAGAGAGAGGAAAGAGAGTGTCAGTGAATGGTAGAGAGAGGAAAGAGAGTGCAAGTGAATGGTAGAGAGAGGAAAGAGAGTGCAAGTGAATGGTAGAGAGAGGAAAGAGAGTGTAAGTGAATGGTAGAGAGATGAAAGAGAGTGTAAGAGAAGTGTAGAGAGAGGAAAGAGAGTGTCAGTGAACTGTAGAGAGAGGAAAGAGAGTGTCAGTGAATGGTAGAGAGAGGAAAGAGAGTGTAAGTGAATGGTAGAGAGAGAGAGGAAAGAGAGTGTAAGTGAATGGTAGAGAGAGAGAGAGAGGAAAGAGAGTGTCAGTGAATGGTGGAGAGAGAGGAAAGAGAGTGTAAGTGAACTGTAGTGAGAGGAAAGAGAGTGTCAGTGAACTGTAGTGAGAGGAAAGAGAGTGTAAGTGAATGGTAGAGAGAGAGAGAGAGAGGAAAGAGAGTGTCAGTGAATGGTGGAGAGAGAGGAAAGAGAGTGTCAGTGAACTGTAGTGAGAGGAAAGAGAGTGTCAGTGAACTGTAGAGAGAGGAAAGAGAGTGTCAGAAAGAATGTCACCTTTGAGAAGCTCGTTGATGTAGTAGCGGTAAAAGTAGATGCGATGCTCATCTGACAGAGAGGCGTTTCGGTCAGAAAGTCCATTCTCAGTGATGTAAATGGGGATGTTGCCGTACTGTCTCCGCACCCAGTTTACCATCTTGCGAATACCCCATGGCACCACACTTAGCCAACTTGACCCGGATCTATGTATTCACACATACAAATGCACAAGGGTTAGGAGTAACTTGAATAAATGCACTCACTCACTCACTCACTCACTCACTCACTCACTCACTCACTCACTCACTCACATGTGGACATAAATCCACAGACAGACTGAAGTAATTCTGAATAGTTTTTATTACTAATTCAAAAATATGGAAATGACGAAGGATGAATTGAGTGAGAGCTCTGTGGAGATTTTACTCATTTGATGAGCCAGGGTTGACAGCATTCAAGAGTAGCCTGTGGACAAGTCAGACAACTATGAAACTATGATGTGACAGGCATTCTATTCTTGGCTCAGACTGAATTTACCTTTGCACTGAGACTCACCCAATCCAGTCTTCATGCTTTTTCTCGGCCACCTGTCTGTCCACAAAGTAATTGGCTGCATGACCCGAACGTGCCTCAGTCACCAGGTTAGTGGTGTAGTGGTTCAACCCAAAAAAGTCGGAGGTACCTGACCAAAGAGGTTATTGTAAGATTTTCTACTACAAAGGGTTTTCAACAAACTAAGTAGTCCGAGAGACGAGAAGAAATGAGGAAGGATATGTTGGCCAACAAACAGAGAAGTGGATGACTACATGATGGTGTAGTATGTCTACAGGTGATCATCTTTGTTGAGATTAATATGAAATATCTAAACACTGCTAATCCTATGTGCAGGCTTTCGTAGAATTTCATTTACAGATTCTGCATTGCTTGTAAACAATAGCTGAGGCTCTTTAGTTGCAAGGTTACTGTTTACTTGTGGATGGTGAGAACCTGTACTTTATGATAAATAAGAAATGAAGTGCTTTGAGTTGAGTACTACGTCCATGCACACAAACAACAAGAGCAATCTTAACATCAGTTTGCAAATAAAAATAATGTGAGGTAAGACACTGTTCTAAGTATCAACAGATGTGTGTGTCTCCAGATGTTACTGCAAACAATAATTTGTTACCAAGCTGCATTGTTTGTTAGTGTTTAACGCCGTGCCAGCAGCTAAGGCTATATCACAGTGATAACCAAGCTGCAGAGACTATGTGCAGCAAATATAAAAACTCACAAGTGCCTGTGCAGATTGCTCCCAACAGCAAATATTTATTTATAAAAGCCCATGTGCACAATGCAGATATTAATTTGATCTAACTGCCTATCTGTTTACCAAAGCAGGTAAAAAAAAAAACAAGAACAAAAAAAAACAAACAAAAAACAAAAAAAACATACGTGCATTGCGAGCCTTTTCTTGTGGGGTGAAAACTGGCAGACGGGAGGTTGACCTGCCCTCAGAGATGCTGGCATTATCAACCAGCTCTCTCATGATTGGTGGGTAGTCACCATCCAGGTAGATTGGGTTGGCAAACCACCCCATGAATGTCAGCAGGCCTCGGTCAGAAGCATCGATGTCAGTCTGTTGGATGGGGTCAAGAGGCTCTGCCCAGTCACAGTCCAGCGTGATGCCAATTTTCCCTGAAAAGATTACAGTAGGCTTCATGAAGCTCAAGCTCTGTACACTCAACTTGGGGGCAGAACAAGCACACCACACAGCATGTCAACACCATGAACAGGATGGAACATGTACCTGAGCATCAGATGGTCACAAAGACAGACTTTGAGACTAAACAGAGACTAGAGGTAGTACACAGATCCCTTGTCTGTTCAACCAAGAAATAACCAGGTAAAAACCTTGGAATGCTAGCAACACAGAAGGCCCAAACCCTAATAACGGTGTCATGGTAAAGTATATAGGTATGGTACGTCCCACCCTGTTACATAGGTCCCATATATTTCCAATGAGACCCAAGTGTACACAAGGAGATGTTACAAATGAGATGCTGAGATGTAGAGAGTAGGTACCATGCTGTGTGGCGCGGTAGGTATCATTGTAGAGATGATATGTTTCAGCATGGGCCTTGATGACATTGTGGGCAGCTGTGTAAGGGTCGGTTCCTAAGTTTGTGGTGCCAGGTGCCATTTCTCCAGTCCCATATCCAGAAACAGTGAACACCCAAGGCTCATTGAAGGTGATCCAAAATTTCACCTGTATGGTAGGAGAGGAAAAAAGATGTGATTAAGGTACTGCCGGCTTTATACAGCACTATTCACATTTATACATCACTGTTCACATTTATACATCATTACACTGACTGCTTTATACATCACTATTCACATTTATACATCACTACACTGCCTGCTTTATACATCACTATTCCCATTTATACATCACTACACTGCCTGCTTTATACATCACTATTCACATTTATACATCACTACACTGCCTGCTTTATACATCACTATTCACATTTATACATCACTACACTGCCTGCTTTATACATCACTATTCACATTTATACATCACTACACATGCCTGCTTTATACATCACTATTCACATTTATACATCACTACACTGCCTGCTTTATACATCACTATTCACATTTATACATCACTACACTGCCTGCTTTATACATCACTATTCACATTTATACATCACTACACTGCCTGCTTTATACATCACTATTCACATTTATACATCACTATACACATTTACATCACTACACTGCCTGCTTTATACATCACTATTCACATTTATACATCACTACACTGCCTGCTTTATACATCACTATTCACATTTATACATCACTACACTGCCTGCTTTATACATCACTATTCACATTTATACATCACTACACTGCCTGCTTTATACATCACTATTCACATTTATACATCACTATACACATTTACATCACTACATTGACTGCTTTATACAGCACTATTCACATTTATACATCACTACACTGCCTGCTTAATACAGCACTGTTCACATTTATACAGCACTATACTGCCTGCTTTATACAGCACTATTCACATTTACACAGCACTATTCACATTTATACAGCACTATTCATATTTATACAGCACTATTCACATTTATACAGCACTATACCGCCTGCTTTATACAACACTACTAAGATTTATACAGCATTTACATTTATACAGGACTATACTGCCTGCTTTATACAGCACTATACTGTCTGCTTTATACAGCACTATTCACATTTAAACAGCACTATTCACATTTATACATCACTACGCTGACTGCTTTATACAGCACTATTCACATTTATACAGCATTTACATTTATACAGCACTATACTGACTGCTTTATACAGCACTATACTGCCTGCTTTATACAGCACTATTCACATTTATACAGCACTATACTGCCTGCTTTATACAGCACTATTCACATTTATACATCACTATACTGCATGCTTTATACAGCACTATTCACATTTATACATCACTCTTTTCATGTTTACACAGCACTATACTGCCTGCTACAAACATCACTATATTGTCTGCTGTATTCAGCCTAATACTGCCCACTACATACATCACTATATTGTTTGCTGTATTAAGCCTAATACTGCCCACTATATACAGCACTATATTGTCTGCTGTATTCAGCCTAATACTGCCCACTACATACATCACTATATTGTCTGCTGTATTAAGCCTAATACTGCCCACTATATACAGCACTATATTGTCTGCTGTATTCAGCCTAATACTGCCCACTACATACAGCACTATATTGTCTGCTGTATTAAGCCTAATACTGCCCACTATATACAGCACTATATTGTCTGCTGTATTCAGCCTAATGCTGCCCACTACATACAGCACTATATTGTCTGCTGTATTCAGCACACTACTGCCCACTACATACAGCACTATATTGTCTGCTGTATCCAGCACATAACTGCCCACTACATACAGCACTATATTGTCTGCTGTGTTCAGCACACTACTGCCCACTACATACATCACTATATTGTCTGCTGTATTCAGCCTAACACTGCCCACTACATACAGCACTATATTGTCTGCTGTATTCAACCTAATACTGCCCACTACATACAGCACTATATTGTCTGCTGTATTCAGCCTAACACTGCCCACTACATACAGCACTATATTGTCTGCTGTATTCAGCCTAATACTGCCCACTATATACATCACTATATTGTCTGCTGTATTCAGCCTAACACTGCCCAATACATACAGCACTATATTGTCTGCTGTATTCAGCCTAATACTGCCCACTATATACAGCACTATATTGTCTGCTGTATTCAGCCTAATACTGCCCACTACATACAGCACTATATTGTCTGCTGTATTAAGCCTAATACTGCCCACTACATACATCACTATATTGTCTGCTGTATTCAGCCTAATACTGCCCACTACATACAGCACTATATTGTCTGCTGTATTAAGCCTAATACTGCCCACTACATACAGCACTATATTGTCTGCTGTATTCAGCCTAATACTGCCCACTACATACATCACTATATTGTCTGCTGTATTCAGCACACTACTGCCCACTACATACATCACTATATCGTCTGCTGTATTCAGCCTAATACTGCCTGCTGCATAGAGCACTATATTGTCTGCTGTATTCAGCACACTACTCCCCACTACATACATCACTATATTGTCTGCTGTATTCAGCACACTACTGCCCACTACATACAGCACTATATTGTCTGCTGTATTCAGCCTAATACTGCCCACTACATAAGCACTATATTCTCTGCTGTATTCAGCACACTACTGCCCACTACATACAGCACTATTTTGTCTGTTGTATTCAGCACTACTGCCCACTACATACAGCACTATATTGTCTGCTGTGTTCAGCACTATATTGTCTGCTGTATTCAGCACACTACTGCCCACTACATACAGCACTATATTGTCTGCTGTATTCAGCCTAATACTGCCCAATACATACAGCACTATATTGTCTGCTGTATTCAGCACACTACTGCCCACTACATATATCACTATATTGTTTGCTGTATTCAGCCTAATACTGCCCACTACATACATCACTATATTGTCTGGTGTATTCTGCACTACTGCCCACTACATACAGCACTATATTGTCTGCTGTGTTCAGCACTATATTGTCTGCTGTATTCAGCACACTACTGCCCACTACATACATTACTATATTGTCTGCTGTATTCAGCCTAATACTGCCCACTACATACATCACTATATTGTCTGCTGTATTCAGCCTAATACTGCCCACTACATACAGCACTATATTGTCTGCTGTATTCAGCCTAATACTGCCCACTACATACATCACTATATTGTCTGCTGTATTCAGCCTAATACTGCCCACTACATACATCACTATATTGTCTGCTGTATTCAGCACTACTGCCCACTACATACAGCACTATATCGTCTGCTGTGTTCAGCACTATATTGTCTGCTGTATTCAGCACACTACTGCCCAGTACATACATTACTATATTGTCTGCTGTATGCAGCCTAATACTGCCCACTACATACATCACTATATTGTCTGCTGTATTCAGCCTAATACTGCCCACTACATACATCACTATATTGTCTGCTGTATTCAGCCTAATACTGCCCACTACATACAGCACTATATTGTCTGCTGTATTCAGCACACTACTGCCCGCTTCAGTTCACTTTTTGTGTTGTGCTGCTGGCTCACCTTATCACCATACTCTCTGAAACAGAGGTCGGCATAATCCCTGAAGCGAGAGATGATGGAATCAACCAGCCATCCGCCATTTTTCTGTAGGGTGTCAGGGAGGTCCCAGTGGTACAGGGTCACCATAGGCTCAACACCTTCATTGAGCAGAGCGTCGATGAGGCGGTGGTAGTAATCGATGCCGGCCTGGTTCCTGGATGCCAGGGTTCCATCTGGCAGCAAGCGGGACCAGGAGATGGAGAAACGGTAATGTGTGACCTGTCAGGTTGGCAAAATTCTAATGGCGATCAAAGATAATCTTTGCAGTTCAAACTTTTTTAAAACTGAAAAGGAAAGCTTTGTGAGTTTTTTTTAGAACAGTTTTAGGTGGGATTACACTACACTGACACAGGTGGTTATGGACTCCATGAAATACACCCTGAAACTAGAAAAACAATAACTCCATCAGCCATAACTCAACCACTAGCCCTAACCCTAACTCTCAGCATAACAACCACTAACCCTAACTCTATCTGAGCATTACTCAACCACTAGCCCTAACTCTCTCAGCATAACAACCACTAGCCCTATCTCAGCATAACTCAGCCACTAACCCTAACTCTCAGCGTAACAACCACTAACCCTAATTCTATCTCAGCCATAACTCAACCACTAACCCTTCTCTAACTCTCAGTGTAATAACCAATAACCCTAACTCTAACTCTCAGCATAACAACCACTAGCCCTAACTCTAACTCTCAGCATAACAATCACTAACCCTAACTCTATCTCAGCCATAACTCAGCCAATAACCCTAACTCTAACTCTCAGCATAACAATCACTAACCCTAACTCTAACTCTCAGCATAACAACCACTAGCCCTAACTCTATCTCAGCATAACAATCACTAACCCTAACTCTAACTCTCAGCATAACAACCACTAGCCCTAACTCTATCTCAGCCATAACTCAGCCAATAGCCCTAACTCTAACTCTCAGCATAACAATCACTAACCCTAACTCTAACTCTCAGCATAACAATCACTAGCCCTAACTCTAACTCTCAGCATAACAATCACTAACCCTAACTCTAACTCTCAGCATAACAATCACTAGCCCTAACTCTAACTCTCAGCATAACAATCACTAACCCTAACTCTAACTCTCAGCATAACAATCACTAGCCCTAACTCTAACTCTCAGCATAACAATCACTAACCCTAACTCTAACTCTCAGCATAACAACCACTAGCCCTAACTCTAACTCTCAGCATAACAACCACTAGCCCTAACTCTAACTTTGTTTAATTGTCTGTAAAAGGTGTCTGGACATCCTGAGCCCTCATAAAGTTGTACTGAGCTCTTCTATCCAAGAAAACAAATGTGTAGAAAGGAACTGTTCTCTAGGACAAGAAATCCATCAGGGTTAGCTCACCATAACCCTAACCCAGGCCTTGCCCACCTACTATAACCTCCTCCATCGTGAACTATGACCCTTCAGCCATCATCCACATACTGTAACCTCTTCTTCAGATAGAAAATTGTATTTTATAGTCAAGTGACCCGAAATAAGTGAACTATGACATTCTTTCTCTTCATCACAACAACACTGACCCCCAGGTCCTTGATCATGCGCACATCCTCCAGATAACGATGGTAACTGTCGCAAGCCACGTCACCCGTGTCACCGTTGTCGACTTTGCCTGCTGTGTGGCTGAAGGTGTCCCAGTTGCTAGGACCTTTGCCTGAAACAACAGCATAGATAGTGGCGCGAGCACACACACACACACACACACACACACACACACACACACACACACACACACACAC
The DNA here is from genome assembly GCA_004794655.1 of Marisa cornuarietis. Taxonomy (NCBI): domain Eukaryota; kingdom Metazoa; phylum Mollusca; class Gastropoda; order Architaenioglossa; family Ampullariidae; genus Marisa; species Marisa cornuarietis. Next base: position 185,242 of record SMMW01000207.1, read on the forward strand.
ACACACACACACACACACACACACACACACACAGGTATAAATGAAAAGAATTAACAACATAGCATATCAAACACGTGAAAGAATTGTGTTGTGGGAATTGGGTTCTGCGTGTGTAGGCCTGACGAGGTGGGGTGGGGGATGGGGGGAGAGGCGGGTTAGGTACCCGGGGCCCGCAGTTGTGAAGGGGGGATGGCCTTGGTCACTGGACTTTTTTCCTTCTTTTCTTTTTCTTTTAAAGACAGGTTTACATAACGTTCCTCACTCTGCGGATTTTTTCTGTGGAGCAGATTACTACAGGTTTGATCCTATAACCTCAGCTTTCTTCGTTGACTAACCACTCACGTGTAAACAACTCTATGTTCATGTAGTGATGTAGACCCTCCTCATTGACTAACCACTCACGTGTAAACAACTCTATGTTCATGTAGTGATGTAGATCCTCCTTATTGACTAACCACTCATGTGTAAACAGCTGTAAGCAACTCTATGTTCATGTAGTGATGTAGACCCTCCTCACTGACTAACCACTCACGTGTAAACAACTCTATGTTCATGTAGTCATGTAGAACCTCCTCATTGACTAACCACTCACGTGTAAACAATTCTATATTCATGTAGTGATGTAGATCCTCTGCACTGACTAACCACTCACGTGTAAACAAACTCACGTGTTAACTCGATCTTTACTAAACACTACGGAAGTCTAAGCGGCGATTCCGACACCTTGGACGGATGTATTTACCCCTTTTTCAAAAAATCATAAAAAATTAACTAGAAGAGGTAGAAGAACAACTCAAATTGATAATGATAGATCAAAATGTAGAGAAAAGGAACAGCTTAACCTTGTGTTTGCTTGAAAACACACTTTTATAGTATTCCCAACAGAAAATGCCATGATAATGCGCTCAAAAAAACTCCCGCAACTTAAATGAAAATAACATAAGGGAAGAAACTACTGAAACCGTTAGGAAATAGTCCACCATGATTCCCTCCCTTTAAAAACTGGTCCAGCCAATCAAAAAATTCGTTTGTAAGAGGGAAAATTGTAAACAAATGGTCGAGCGCCATTTTGAATTATCGAAAAGTACGTTGTGGTTTACTCAATTTGACATGGACTTGTACTTCAACAACCGCAAAGGAGAAGAAAATAGTAAGTAATATTTAAATTCTAATGTATATTCTAATAAAACATGTTTGTTTGGTACTTTATGTCTGTATATATTGTGTAAATAATTTTTTTTGTTAATTTCTGAAATTTACGTTCAAGTGTTCTAAAACACGTACAGTTCATTTGACTTTAATACTCGAAGACAAAACCTATGTATCTTAAAATTTACACCAAGTGAATGTTTTAAAAAAGCTCTTTAAAACGGTGTATTATAGATGGTTATCTTTACTGTAGATTAATAAATATAAATTTTCAAAGCTGCCGGTCGAAATTTCAATACCGGGTATTTGCTAGCCAGAAAGACAGGTAGCGTGGGAAAATGCAGACTTCCTGTTAAAACTTACTTCCTACATTTTTAAGAAAGACAATTGTGTTCAGAAATGAATAAGCTATCTTATTTATTAAGTTTTTCTTCTAAAAAAAAACGATGTTTAAGAGTAACAACATTTAAAAACTGCATCACACCACAGGGTGCGAACCGGGTTCAGGCGAAGATCACGTGATCGCCCCTATGAGGGCGATCGGTAAGGAACGAGTTCAAGTACTGATGTAGACCCTAATGCACGTGTCCTAATGTTTGTAGTCTATGTTACGTTAGTGAATAAACTGTAGATATTGAATATCGAATTGTAAACACCTTATTATATACCGGCAAAATAATGTTAGTTTACAATTACCGTGACAAGGGGCCCATGCCGGCCCTCGATCGGCAGCCCCCCCCCCCCCCCGCGCGCGTGTGTATTTTGTTTGTGTGTGCGCGCAGATGTGAGCGCATAAGATTTTGTGTGTGAGTGTGTGTGTGTGTGTGTGTGCGTGCGCGCGTATTCAAGTTTATGCGTGTATGAATATGTCTGCTACAGTAGGTGATAGGGACAATGACCATTCCTTATCAAAGAGAAGTAAAGTCAGCAAGACATGCTTTTTTCATGTAGCCCTCGGTGTGCACAGCACGAGCCCCAGCACAAAGCAAGCGAATATCACCCTCTGCCAGAAATATTATTTTTCTTTTCGCCCCCAGTGGATCATAGGGCCGCAACTACACCACGCCAGCCAACTTGGTTGTGGGCCACCCTCCCCAGTTGGGACCATGTCATTCCAGCTGCCTCCGCCTCGCCGTGGACCGATCTTCTCCACGTCTGTCTGGGTCTCCCAACCTTGCGCCTCCCCTGTGGGTTCCAGTCCAGAGCTTGTCGTGTAAGATTTTCGTCCGGGTTTCGCAGGGTGTGGCCGATCCAGCCCCACTTTCGCTTCTTGATGTCTTGGCTGGCAGACTTCTAGTTGGCTCTCTCTCACAGGTATGCATTGGAGATTCTCTCGGGCCATCTGATGTTGAAAATGTGGCGCAGACATCTGTTGATGAATGTTTGAATCTTCCTGGTGGTGGTGTTTGTCACACGCCAAGTCTCAGACCCATATTGAAGGACAGATTTTACATTTGTATAAAAAAAGGTCATCCCATAACCTTTTCAGGTCATTGGGAAGTGAGGTGTTAGAGACCCCACTTTTCTCGGGGCCAGCTTTTACATGAGGGTGGTGCCAGTCTCCTCTCCCTCGCTGCCTTACCTTCCCCAACCCTCTATGGAGTCAGGTACCCGTTTCCGTCAGCTGGGTCGACTGGGGGAAGTTTGCTGCGTTTATCGGGAATTGAACCAGTGCGCTCTCAGTTCGGACGCCAGCGCTCTAACCACTCGGCCATCCGCTTCCCCTTACGTTTGTATGAAAGATGCGGATCTTGGTGTGCCGAGATAATGCCTTGGAATTCCAAATGGGTCGCAGGATGTGCAATACTTTCCTAGCTTTATTTATTCGGCTTCTTACAACTTCATCTGCACCTCCATCTTTGGTGACTATGCTGCCTAGGTAGGTGAAGCGGTCAGTCTCTGTAATACATTCCCCGTGTAGTTGAAGTGGGACTTCTTGCTTATTGTTGATCCGCATTACCTCTGTCTTCTTGATGTTGATTGTCAGGCCAGTTGTCGCTGCTTGTTTTGAGAGCCGAGTGAGCTTTGTCTGTGCATGTTGTTGCTTGTGGGACAACAGGCTGATGTCATCTGCAAAGTCGAGATCCTCAAGTTGCATGGCAAAGGTCCATTGAATGCCTGTGTTGCTAAAAAGGTAAAAAGTGTTATGGCATCAAGCTCCTTGGCCTGTGAGAGACCAGGTGGAATGCCAGTGGTCAGACCAAACTCTCGTCAGGGGAGACTATCATCTACTCTGGACACGAAGATCCTGACCATGACCACTCACAAGGAGTAGCAGTACTGATGACACAGGAGGCTGCAAGGGCACTAATAGCATGGAAACCAGTTTCCCCACGACTCATGTCAGCTCGGTTCAACTCCAAAGGAAGAAAGATCACCATCATCCAGTGCTATGCACCTACCAACGCAGCAAAAGAAGAGGAGAAGGAGGACTTTTACCACTCTCTACAAGCGCTGGTTGATCGTACTCCAAGACGAGACCTGAAGATCATCATGAGCGACATGAATGCCAAAGTTGGAGATGACAACACAAACAATACAATACAATACCACTTTATTTATCCCCAAGGGCCATTCCAACACAAAGAACACATAATGGGAAAGCACGGTGCGGGCAACTGCAATGATAATGGTGAGCTGCTCGCAGACTTCTGTTTGTTCAATGACCTTGTAGCCGAAGGCATAGTCTTTCCTCACAAAAACATTCACAAGACCCACTGGACTTCACCAGATGGAAATACAGAAAACCAGATCGACCACATGACCATTAATCGACAGTTTAGAAGACGTCTGCTGGATGTCAGGGTAAGGCGTGGTGCAGATGCAGCCTCAGACCACCACCTGCTTGTAGCAACTTTAAAGATAAAGCTGAGGTCCTTCCATGAATCATCAGACAGACCACACCACAAATTCAACCTGCAGTTTCCTACAGATCGCAGGAAGCAAGAAGAGTTCAACTGTGCAGTCAAAAACAGGTTTGAGGCACTGGAGGGACTCTTTGAAGAAACAGTAGCCAACCCCTGGACAGGATTACAGGAGACCTGGAAGGCTGCCTGCGCACATGTTTTGGGAAAGAAACAGAAACAACACAAGGAATGGCTGACCTTAGGGACCTGGAAAAAGATAGAGGAAAGGAAAGAGCTGAAGCAGAAGATCAACCTGTGTCAAGACCAGCAGGAAAAAAATAATACCAAGGTATTATTCAGGGTGTCCTAAGCATATTTCTGTCTGTAATATAAATAATAATAATAATATTATTATTATTCAGGTTGTTCTTATCATATTTCTGTTTGTAATAAATAATACCAGGGTATTATTCAGGGTGTCTTAATCATATTTCTGTTTGTAATAACTAATACCAGGGTATTATTCAGGGTGTCCTAATTATAATTTGTATGTAATATTAATAATAATAATCCCAGGGTATTATTCAGGGTGTCCTTATCATATTTTTGTTTGTAATAAATAATACCAGGGTATTATTCAGGGTGTCCTAATCATATTTCTGTTTGTAATAAATAATACCAGGGTATTATTCAGGGTGTCCTAAAATCATATTTCTGTTTGTAATAAATAATACCACGGCATTATTTAGGTTGTCCTAATTATAATTTGTATGTAATATTAATAATAATAATCCCAGGGTATTATTTAACATTCGCTGGTGAAATAAAAATAACTTTGCACGTAGACTTATTCGTATCGCTCCCCCCAACATTCGCTGATGAAATAAAAAGTTTACCATCTGCATTCCAGCCTCCCTCCACTTGGTATGCTGCTGTTGCTGCAGCCCACGCAAAGTCTTCTGGGAAGGTCCCATAGTAAAAGTCCTCGCTAAGCTCGGGCGCTGAGCCCCAGCCTCCTGGCTGAGTGTAGCCATGTTTGAAGCCGTTATCAGAGATCAAGCCTCGGTACCAGATGGCAGAAGCCTTGGGAGTGCGGGGTCTTGCAGGGTCACTGAAGTTGACAAAGTGCAGCCCGTACTTCTCGATGTACTGAAAGTTCCACTCAAAGCTGTCCATCAGTGACCAGGCTGTGTAGCCCTTCACATTGCACTTGTCCAGGGTGATAGCTACAGCACAAGAGTGACATAGCTATTAGCTAGGAGGCAATCCTACATTCTTTGATAAACCAAACATCTTTCGACAGTTTCCTATGGTCAGACTAAACATCACACAAAGAAATCAGATTATTCATATAGGATATGAAATATCTCAGCATTGCATGCCCCTGACCCCATAATTATGAAATCACAAAGAGAACATCGCCTGTCATGACACTAAGACACTTCTATCTGCTGTAAATATTGTTTACAGTGAGCGATGTATACTAACATTTCCCTGTGACTGTTTAGACCTGCATTATCCAAATAAACCATTTCGAATGATTAAAAAATAACAGTTTCAAATATGTTATTGAATTTTCAGGCTGAAGGAGAAAACCCACCTTTGAGAAGTTCGCTGATGTAGAGGCGATGATAGTGTATTCGGTGGTAGTCATACAATGTGCTGTTGGTGTCAGAAACACCATTTTCTGTCACGTAGACCGGGATGTTGTTGTAGCGGTACTTGAACCAGTTCAACACTTTCCTCATGGCGAAGGGTGTGACGAAGAGGGCGCTGGAACCGGTGCTTGAGAGAGAAAACAGTCGGCAGGTGTTAATCATCAGTAGGGAGGATGTACAACCAGTTACTTACAAAGTTCTCTTCTGACAGTCTAGACAGTCTCCTTGAATGAGTACTCAGTAATCAAAACTCATACATGCACCAAAGACTTGCTCTTTCCTACTTCTGAAAAAACTGCAGGAAAACAAAATATTTTGTGTAAAATTCTCTTTCTTCGAGACGAGATAACATGACCATGAGTTTTGAAACTTGTCTCCTTGATGGTCATCTGTCACGTCTCTCGTGCGGGGCGCTCCACTGGTCAGGTGAGCACAAGCCTCAGACAGCAATAAAGGTAACAGCAAAGCCAATGAAGTAGTGTTTTGGACTAAAACCCAAATGAACAGAATGGAGGTCAGGAGGTCGGGAGGGCGTCAGCATCATGTGTGGAAGGTCCTGCACAAAGCGGCTTTACAATCAAAACTTTATTTCTTCTTTGACTTCACTAGATGACCAGAGATCAGGCGGCGGGAAACCAGGACAACAGACATCACCAACATGTGTTCTCACGGCTTTAACAGGATAAGAGGAAGGAGGAAGCTCTCTGTGTCCTGTGGGTAACTGGCAGACGGAAAGAACCGTGAGACTGGGAAGTTAGACAGGTAGCAGACAACGGTGTCGATGACACAAGACGACGGGGTGAGCAGGTGTTGACTGGTCCCGCACCGAAACTAGTTTTGGGCTTTAAAAGCCAACGAAGTCTCCGAGGCACTTGTGTGAACAAGTCCGGTAGAGCGGGAAAACCAAGGGAGTCACAAGGCACCGACAGGTAACTACCACAGCCAGTGGTATCCAGCAGAGCAAACGGGGGGGGGGGGGGCAAAAAACCAAAAACAAAAAAAACCAACAGGGGAATATTGGAATAACTGCTGTATTGGCTCGACTGTCAGCTTTATAGCTGTCCCCTTTAGAGCTGTCCCCTTTAGAGCTGTCCCCTCTAATTATAGCTGTCCCCTTTATAGCTGTGACTTTCATGTCTGTCCCCTTCATAGTTGTGACTTTTAAAGTTGTCCCCTTCATAGTTGTCTTTTATCAGTGTCACCTTTATATCTGTGACTTTTATCTCTGTCCCCATTATAACTGAGACCTTTATCTCTGTCACCTTCATAGTTGTGACTTTTATTTCTGTCCCCATTATAGCTGAGACCTTTATCTCTGTCACCCTTTATAGCTGTGACTTTTATCACTGTCACCTTATAGTTATGACTTGTATCTCTGTCCCAATTATCTGTGACTTTAATCTCTGTCCTCATTATAGCTGTGACTTTTATCACTGTCACCTTCATAGTTGTGACTTTTATCTCTGTCCCCATTATAGCTGTGACTTTTATCACTGTTACCTTCATAGTTGTGACTTTTATCTCTGTCCCCATTATAGCTGTGACTTTAATCTCTATCCCCATTATAGCTGTGACTTTTATCACTGTCACCTTTATAGTTGTGACTTGTATCTCTGTCCCCGTTGTAGTTGTGACTTTTATCACTGTCACCTTATAGTTGTGACTTGTATCTCTGTCCCCATTATATCTGTGACTTTAATCTCTATCCCCATTATAGCTGTGACTTCTATCACTGTCACCCTCATAGTTGTGACTTTTATCACGGTCACCTTCATAGTTGTGACTTTTATCTCTGTCCTCATTATAGTTGTGACTTTAATCTCTATCCCCATTATAGCTGTGACTTTAATCTCTATCCCCATTATAGCTGTGACTTTAATCTGTATCCCCTTTATAGTTGTGACTTGTATCTCTGTCCCCATCATAGCTGTGACTTGTATCTCTGTCACCATTATAGCTGTTTGTGGGGGTCGCTCGACTAATCAGTGGAGCGCCCCGCACGCCAGCATGTCAAAGAGAACTTTCAATGGTTTAAGAGCAATTGTAACCCTTTATCTCCTGTGCTTATAGCACCTGGTAATGTGACAGAAGAAATGTTTACATGTAACAGTTCGAAAGAGTCAGGTTGTAGCAGGCGAATCAAAGCTGCCCACTGAGATGTACCGGTACTGCCCACCTAGTGGTATTTCTCATCATCAGTCCCTGTCACTTGCTAACACTAGGCAGGATAAGTACTGCCCACCTAGTGGTATTTCTCATCATCAGTCCCTGTCACTTGCTAACACTAGGCAGGATAAGTACTGCCCACCTAGTGGTATTTCTCATCATCAGTCCCTGTCACTTGCTAACACTAGGCAGGATAAGTACTGCCCACCTAGTGGTATTTCTCATCATCAGTCCCTGTTACTTTACTTACTGACACTAGGCAGGATAAGTACTGCCCACCTAGTGGTATTTCTCATCATCAGTCCCTGTTACTTTGCTTACTGACACTAGGCAGGATAAGTACTGCCCACCTAGTGGTATTTCTCATCATCAGTCCCTGTTACTTTACTTACTGACACTAGACAGGATAAGTACTGCCCACCTAGTGGTATTTCTCATCATCAGTCCCTGTTACTTGCTGACACTAGACAGGATAAGTACTGCCCACCTAGTGGTATTTCTCATCAGCAGTCCCTGTTACTTGCTGACACTAGACAGGATAAGTACTGCCCACCTAGTGGTATTTCTCATCATCAGTCCTTGTTACTTGCTGACACTAGGCAGGATAAGTACTGCCCACCTAGTGGTATTTCTCATCAGCAGTCCTGTTACTTGCTGACACTAGACAGGATAAGTACTGCCCACCTAGTGGTATTTCTCATCAGCAGTCCCTGTTACTTTACTTACTGACACTAGGCAGGATAAGTACTGCCCACCTAGTGGTATTTCTCATCATCAGTCCCTGTTACTGTCTGACACTAGACAGGATAAGTACTGCCCACCTAGTGGTATTTCTCATCAGCAGTCCCTGTTACTTTACTTACTGACACTAGGCAGGATAAGTACTGCCCACCTAGTGGTATTTCTCATCATCAGTCCCTGTTACTGTCTGACACTAGGCAGGATAAGAAAGACTCACGGAAGCCAGCTGGAGTTTAAGCTGCCTCTGGTGGCCATGTCGCTGTAGTAGCTGGGAGGCAGGAAGGTCGGCAGGTAGTTTGATGTGACATAATAGGCGGTGTCGAAATTGCAGGCCAGAAAGTCGGCACTACCTGAAGAACAAACAGTCAGGTGACTGAAAAAGAGTTCAAAAGCCAGGAAGTCGGAAGAAACAGTTAAGTTACCGGCACCTCGGGATGGCGATGTTACTTCAGGGATAAATAGTCATGAAACTGATAAAGAGTTTGCAAATTTTTTTAGGAGTGAAATTAATCTTTGGTGGGACGAACATTGTTAAGTTTTTATTTGGTTTGATTGAACTTGCAACTTACAATTTGACTGAATGCAGTGATGCTTGACTAGACAGGTGGACCTCATGAATAAAGACTCATGCGCAACCTCATTAAAATATCTAGGGTATAACAGTCTACCTCAAGGGTGTACGCCAGTGACTCTGTCTCTTCCTATCTGACTGACAGTCTAACCTGTCTAATAGCTTACTGACAGTCTAACCTGTCTAATAGCTTACTGACAGTCTAACCTGTCTTACAGCTTACTGATAGTCTTACCTGTCTAATAGCTTACTGACAGTCTAACCTATCTAATAGCTTACTGATAGTCTTACCTGTCTAATAGCTTACTGGCAGTCTAACCTGTCTTACAGCTTACTGATAGTCTTACCTGTCTAATAGCTTACTGACAGTCTAACCTGTCTAATAACTTACTGGCAGTCTAACCTGTCTTACAGCTTACTGATAGTCTTACCTGTCTAATAGCTTACTGACAGTCTAACCTGTCTAATAGCTTACTGGCAGTCTAACCTGTCTAATAGATTACTGATAGTCTTACCTGTCTAATAGCTTACTGGCAGTCTAACCTGTCTAATAGCTTACTGACAGTCTAACCTGTCTAATAGCTTACTGGCAGTCTAACCTGTCTAATAGATTACTGATAGTCTAACCTGTCTAATAGCTTACTGGCAGTCTAACCTGTCTAATAGATTACTGATAGTCTTACCTGTCTAATAGCTTACTGGCAGTCTAACCTGTCTAATAGCTTACCGACAGTCTAACCTGTCTAATAGCTTACTGGCAGTCTAACCTGTCTAATAGATTACTGATAGTCTAACTTGTCTAATAGCTTACTGACAGTCTAACCTGTCTAATAGCTTACTGGCAGTCTAACCTGTCTAATAGCTTACTGGCATTCTAACCTGTCTAATAGATTACTGATAGTCTAACTTGTCTAATAGCTTACTGGCAGTCTACCCAGTCTAATAGCTTACTGATAGTGTAACCTGTCTAATAGCTTACTGGCAGTCTAACCTGTCTAATAGCTTACTGATAGTGTAACCTGTCTAATAGCTTACTGGCAGTCTAACCTGTCTAATAGCTTACTGGCATTCTAACCTGTCTAATAGATTACTGATAGTCTAACTTGTCTAATAGCTTACTGGCAGTCTACCCAGTCTAATAGCTTACTGATAGTGTAACCTGTCTAATAGCTTACTGGCAGTCTAACCTGTCTAATAGCTTACTGATAGTGTAACCTGTCTAATAGCTTACTGGCAGTCTAACCTGTCTAATAGCTTACTGATAGTGTAACCTGTCTAATAGCTTACTGGCAGTCTAACCTGTCTAATAGCTTACTGGCATTCTAACCTATCTAATAGATTACTGATAGTCTTACCCTAACGACAAACTTCTCACATCTGTGAACACCTGACCCTATGGTATGCATTCTCACATCTGTGAACACCTGACCCTATGATATAATTCTCACATCTGTGAACACCTGACCCTATGATATAATTCTCACATCTGTGAACACCTGAGCCTATAGTATGCATTCTCACATCTGTGAACACCTGGCCCTATGGTATGCGTTCCCACCTTTAATGAGTTCCTTTTCCGCATCGGTGAACTCTGGCAGTCGGCTTTCACTGAGACCCTCCTCCATACTCCGGTTAGCTACCCGCCACTTCAGTATATCGGGGTAGTCACCATCTACAAAGATGGGGTGAGCGTACCAGTCAGTGGAGAATGCCATAGCCCGCTGAGCCGCCTTCACATCCAGATCAGACAGCGGGTCCAGCGGCTCACTCCATGCCTGGTTCGTGCTGATGCCCACCTGACCTGTGTGCAAACAATACTCAACATACAGCATAATGCCCACGTGACTTGTGTACAAACAATACTCAGCATACAGCATAATGTCCACGTGACTTGTGTACAAACAGTACTCAGCATACAGCATAATGCCCACGTGACTTGTGTACAAACAGCATACAGCATAATGCCCACGTGACCTGTGTACAAACAGTACTCAGCATACAGCATGAAGTCCACGTGACTTGTGTACAAACAGCATACAACATAATGCCCACGTGACTTGTGTACAAACAGTACTTATCATACAACATAATGCCCACGTGACTTGTGTACAAACAGTACTAATAAATCTTGATGCCCACCTGACCTGTGCATGAACAGCATTTAGCATCTTGCAAGATAAACAACCCTGAGGGTATAGTTGTTAATGTTCGTGGATACATCGTGCGAGACAAACAACCCTGAGGGTATAGTTGTAAATGTTCGTGGATACATCGTGCAAGACAAACAACCCTGAGGGTATAGTTGTAAATGTTCGTGGATACATCGTGCAAGACAAACAACCCTGAGGGTATAGTTGTAAATGTTCGTGGATACATCGTGCAAGACAAACAACCCTGAGGGTATAGTTGTAAATGTTCGTGGATACATCGTGCGAGACAAACAACCCTGAGGGTATAGTTGTAAATGTTCGTGGATACATCGTGCAAGACAAACAACCCTGAGGGTATAGTTGTAAATGTTCGTGGATACATCGTGCAAGACAAACAACCCTGAGGGTATAGTTGTAAATGTTCGTGGATACATCGTGCAAGACAAACAACCCTGAGGGTATAGTTGTAAATGTTCGTGGATACATCGTGCGAGACAAACAACCCTGAGGGTATAGTTGTTAATGTTCGTGGCTACATTGTGCAAGATAAACAACCCTGAGGGTATAGTTGTAAATGTTCGTGGATACATCGTGCAAGACAAACAACCCTGAGGGTATAGTTGTAAATGTTCGTGGATACATCGTGCGAGACAAACAACCCTGAGGGTATAGTTGTTAATGTTCGTGGCTACATTGTGCAAGATAAACAACCCTGAGGGTATAGTTGTTAATGTTCGTGGATACATCGTGCGAGACAAACAACCCTGAGGGTATAGTTGTAAATGTTCGTGGATACATCGTGCAAGACAAACAACCCTGAGGGTATAGTTGTAAATGTTCGTGGATACATCGTGCGAGATAAACAACCCTGACATCTGTCAACACCAGGTTATTTTCTGTTGACTTGTGAGTGTTTGGAGGGAGGGCTAGAGTGACACCATTGCTCAGATGCACAGTGACGAAAGGCTAAAGTGAGTTGTAGGTGAACTCTGACCTTGCTGAGCAGGGAAAAACTCGCGCTTATATGTGCGGTATGCACGAGCGTGCGATATGACGATGTTCTTAACAACGATGTACTGATTCACAGAAAGGTTGCTTTTCCCGGGTGCGAAGACTCCCTGTGCATAGCCGAGGAGGGCAATCACGGGTGGCCCATAGAATGTGACCCACATGTTGACCTGCGGAAACATGGAACCAAGTGTTCATTAGGAACATGGACTCAAAATGTTTGTTAGGAACATGGACTAAAAATGTTTGTTAGGAACATGGACTCAAAATGTTTGTTAGGAACATGGACTAAAAATGTTTGTTAGGAACATGGAATCAAATGTTTGTTAGGAACATGGAATCAAATGTTTGTTAGGAACATGGAATCAAATGTTTGTTAGGAACATGGAATCAAATGTTTGTTAGGAACATGGAATCAAATGTTTGTTAGGGGCATGAAATCAAGTGTTCATTAGGAACGTGAAATCAAAATGTTTGTTAGGAACATGGAATCAAATGTTTGTTAGGGGCATGAAATCAAGTGTTCATTAGGAACGTGAAATCAAAATGTTTGTTAGGAACATGGAATCAAATGTTTGTTAGGGGCATGAAATCAAGTGTTCATTAGGAACGTGAAATCAAAATGTTTGTTAGGAACATGGAATCAAATGTTTGTTAGGAACATGGAATCAAAATGTTCACTAGGAACATGGAATCAAATGTTCATTCAATCAATCAGTCCTCCTTGTGCCGTCTGGCACGTGACAGCAAGGGATCTCCATCTGCTTCTGTCTGCTGCTGTTCTGGGGGCTGTCTCCAGTGATAGGCCTCTGTTCTTGAGGTCCTTTTCCATGGATGGCCTCCACGTCTCTTTGTGGATGTTCATTAGGAACAGATTAAGTTGGGTTCAGATGGAATGATCTGCTGTTAGACTTACAAAGTCAGTTTTACGGCTCGACTAACCCTCAGTGATTTCAAATGTCAAGGTGAAGAACCTAAGGCTGCACGTTTCTCGGGTTAGGGTCAGTTCTGTAAAGATGGTGGCCATCTCCTATCCTTTGATGCCTTCACTTTCTAAATTCTCTAAATGACAGGCACCCACTGGACAACCGGGTTAACTACTCGGGTGTCCATTTTCTAACCCTTGACCTCGAGTCTCGGGGCTCTAACTACTCGGGTGTCCATTTTCTAACCATGACAATAAACATTAGCCGATATCCGGTTGTGTAAGTTCAAACCATTCTCAAGAGACAGGTGGAATAAACATCACGTGCACAATAGTACAACCCACAGACTTTGACCTTTTTCTACAGATGGCAAAGTTTGTAGGTTTGTATCTCGAGATGGAGGGAACAGGACTTCAGTTTTTGGGGAAAAGTATTGTCTGGTACAGAGTTCAATCCGCTGACTTGAAAAAGTGTTTCTCTGCGGAAGATCTCAGAAAAGAATTCATTCTCTAAACCCTGAAATATTTGACACTTAGTTTCCTTGTCTGAAATGTGAAGTATGTCAAGATTGAATGATTGGTTATTATGTGTCAAGGTTAGTGTCGTCAGAAATATTTAAGTTACAAGTTTCATTTAGCTTGTATGCTGTATTATTGTATTTCAGATGTGATAATAGACATCTTTGACCTATGGGTACCACTACGATCTCTCTCTACGGTGCATCCTGTTACTGTCCTGTCTCTGATTTCTGTTGGTCTTGTTTCTTACAGGACTTCCGGTGCACACATTCTATTTTACTTGTTATCCCTAATGTGTATCATCATACTTTAGTGCAGCCCTCTAAACTGTGTTTATATTATCTCCACTCAAACCACAGCTCAGTATTATAATACAATAGCAGGTAAGTTAAAATATAGGACTTTGTTCAATTTTGTTCTCGCTACCTCACAACTTGTTTGAGACTTACCCTGTCACCATAGGTCTGGAAGCAGAATCGAGCATAATCTTCAAAGAGGCCGGCGATAGAGCTGTTTAACCACCCACCATGGTCTTCTAGGGCTTGTGGCAAGTCATAATGATACAGTGTGACAATAGGCTGGATGTTGTTGGCAAGAAGCTCGTTAATGAGGTTGTTGTAGTATTGCACTCCGGGTGGATTCACGCTGCCTCTGGTACCATCAGGCATGATGCGTGGCCACGAAATAGAGAAACGGTAATGTGTCACCTGCAGCCGATAGATAATAACACAACAGTTAGAAGATAACACTAACTCGTCCTCTTCTGTACATAAACAGTAATGTGTCACCTGCAGCCGACAGATAATAACACAACAGTTAGAAGATAAACACTAACTTGTCCTTTTCTGTAGATAAGCGGTAATGTGTCACCTTAAGTACACAGTGATGTAACACCTGTAGTTAAACACCGTAGGTGTCATTTTCAGCAGCTACACAGTGATATAACACCTGTAGTTAAATACTGTGTCACCTTCAGCAGCTACGCAGTGATACACAGCAACTACACAGTGATATAACACCTGTAGTTGATATAATGTGACTCAGTCATGTGACAGTCATGTGACTCAGCTAATAAACAGTCATGTGACTCTCAGCTAATAAACAGTCATGTGACTCTCAGTAGATAAACAGCAATATATCCCCTTCGGCAGATGAGCAGAAGTGTACCTTCAGCAGGTAAATATTAATATGTCACCGTCAGAGATAAACAGGATTGCATTACCTGCAGTGGGTATGTAGTAATGTTTTACCAGCTACAGGTGAGTTGTAATGTGTTACGTGTAACGAATAGTAGTTATATTTTACCTGCAGCAGGTAAGTAGTAATGTGTTATATGAAGCAGATCAAGAATAATGTCACCTACCAGGTAGGTGGTAGTAAGTCAAACACATTATTGTGTATTACGGCAAATAAATTATTTATTACATTATTGCATGTTGCTATGTGAAGCTTTGATTTCATTCACACTCTGACCTTCATATTACGAAGCAGTTGAACATCTTCTCTGTACCGATGATAACTGTCACAGGCCACGTCCCCCGTCTCGCCCCCCACCGCGTGCCCTTCGTGTGTCCACCGGTCCCAGATACTCTCTCCTTTCCCTGTAACATCAGTATGTGCTGTGTAAACTTCTACACCTCCCCAGGTGTAGGTACCTAGACACCCTCACCCCCTCAGTCTACAGGTCCCCAGGTGTAGGTACCTAGACACCCTTACCCAATCACAATACAGGTCCCCAGGTGTAGGTATCACACCGTCAGTCTACAGGTCTCCAGGTGGAGGTATCACCCCCTCAGTCTACAGGTCTCCAGTTGTAGGTATCACCCCCTTAGTCTACAGGTCTCCAGGTGTAGGTATCACCCCCTCAGTCTACAGGTCTCCAGTTGTAGGTATCACCCCCTTAGTCTACAGGTCTCCAGGTGTAGGTATCACCCCCTTAGTCTACAGGTCTCCAGGTGTAGGTATCACCCCCTTAGTCTACAGGTCTTCAGGTGGAGGTATCACCCCCTCAGTCAACAGGTCTCCAGGTGTAGGTATCACCCCGTCAGTCTACAGGTCTTCAAGTGGAGGTATCACCCCCTCAGTCTACAGGTCTTCAGGTGGAGGTATCACCCCGTCAGTCTACAGGTCTTCAGGTGGAGGTATCACCCCGTCAGTCTACAGGTCCCCAGGTGTAGGTATCACCCCCTCAGTCTACAGGTCCCCAGGTGTAGGTATCACCCCGTCAGTCTATAGGTTCCCAGGTGTAGGTACCAGGACACCCTCTTCCCCTCAGTCAACATGCTCCAAGGTGTAGGTATCACCCCCTCAGTCAACAGGTCTCCAGGTGTAGGTATCACCCCCTCAGTCTACAGGTCTCCAGGTGTAGGTATCACCTCCTCAGTCTACAGGTCCCCAGGTGTAGGTATCACCCCCTCAGTCTACAGGTCCCCAGGTGTAGGTATAACCCCTCAGTCTACAGGTCCCCAGGTGTAGGTATCACCCCGTCAGTCTATAGGTCCCCAGGTGTAGGTACCAGGACACCCTCTCCCCCTCAGTTAACATGTCCCCAGGTGTAGGTATCACCCCCTCAGTCTACAGGTCCCCAGGTGTAGGTACCTGAACACCCGGGACAGTTTTGGATAATTCGTTTTCTGTCATGTGCAGTGACCCTTGATTGAGTGTACGCGTGCAACACCATGGAGAACAGCTTGACATGTAGATGAACAAACTACAGGATGAAAAGAACACAAACATTCATTAAAACAGACAAAGTAAAAGATATTATTTGGAAAAAAGAAACAGAAAAATAATAAATTTAAAAGAATAAGGTTCATTTGCGTCTCACCATCGGCATCCCAGCCGCCTTCTATCTGATAAGCCGAGGAGGCCGCCGCCCACACAAAGTCGTCTGGAAACTGTTGGTACACAATGTCAAGGTCATCCTCTAGAGCCACGTGACCTGTGGCTCGCCCACCTGGTGCAGGGAAGCCAGGCTGCAAATATTCCAGGTGTTACAACAAATTAAACCATGATTTTTATTCAAGAAGGCCAGAAGCTTTGTGACTGAATATCAAGGACACAGGGCGCAGGGCACAGGGCATAGGGCACAGGGCATAGGGCATAGGGCACTTCTGTTCTTCACAAGCTATTGTTACCACCCTGCACACTGCTGGCTAGCCCTGAATCAGACAAAGGTTGTCAAAGTGAACATAAACATTTAAAAACACAAAGTACTTGGAGACACAAAAACCTGAGGAAGAAAGTCAGACTTGAGTGAGACTACAAGTTCTCAGGGTACACTGAAAGTTCTCAGGGTACACTAAAGGCGGATATTACCAAAGTACTTGAAGACACAAAACTTGAGGAAGAAAGTCTGACTTGAGTGAGACTAGACTACAAGTTCTCAGGGTACACTAAAGGCGGATATTACCAAAGTACTTGAAGACACAAAACTTGAGGAAGAAAGTCTGACTTGAGTGAGACTAGACTACAAGTTCTCAGGGTAAACTAAAGGCGGATATTACCAAAGTACTTGAAGACACAAAACTTGAGGAAGAAAGTCTGACTTGAGTGAGACTAGACTACAAGTTCTCAGGGTACACTAAAGGCGGATATTACCAAACTACTTGAAGACACAAAAACCTGAGGAAGAAAGTCAGACTTGGGTGAGACTACAAGTTCTCAGGGTACACTGAAAGTTCTCAGGGTACACTGAAAGTTCTCAGGGTAAACTAAAGGCGGATATTACCAAAGTACTTGAAGACACAAAACTTGAGGAAGAAAGTCAGACTTGAGTGAGACTACAAGTTCTCAGGGTACACTGAAAGTTCTCAGGGTACACTGAAAGTTCTCAGGGTAAACTAAAGGTGGATATTACCAAAGTACTTGAAGACACAAAACTTGAGGAAGAAAGTCTGACTTGAGTGAGACTAGACTACAAGTTCTCAGGGTACACTAAAGGCGGATATTACCAAACTACTTGAAGACACAAAAACCTGAGGAAGAAAGTCAGACTTTGGTGAGACTACAAGTTCTCAGGGTACACTGAAAGTTCTCAGGGTACACTGAAAGTTCTCAGGGTAAACTAAAGGTGGATATTACCAAAGTACTTGAAGACACAAAACTTGAGGAAGAAAGTCTGACTTGAGTGAAACTAGACTACAAGTTCTCAGGGTACACTGAAAGTTCTCAGGGTACACTAAAGGCGGATATTACCAAAGTACTTGAAGATACAAAAATCTGAGAAAGAAAGTCATACTTGAGTGAGACTACAAGTTCTCAGGAGACACTGAAGGCGGATATTACCAAAAAGCCGTTGTCCTTGATGAGGTCAGCATAATAGTAGGCTGAAGCTTTGAGTTCACGGGGTCGACTGGGGTCCGAAAAGTTGACGTACGTCAGACCAAACTTCTCGCTGTAGCCCCGCGACCATTCAAAGTTGTCCATCAAAGACCAGTAAGTGTAGCCCCTGACATTGCACCCATCAAGACGAACAGCTGTGGGAATAATACAGACAAACAAGATATAAGATAGTGGTGAATATAATACAGACAAACAAGACACAAAATGGTGGTTAATGTACTACAGACAAACAAGACACAAGATAGTGGTGAATGTATTACAGACAAGACACAAGATAGTGGTGAATGTACTACAGACAAACAAGACACAAGATAGTGGTGAATGTACTACAGACAAACAAGACACAAGATAGTGGTGAATGTACTACAAACAAGACACAAGACAGTGGTGAATGTACTACAGACAAGACACAAGATAGTGGTGAATGTACTACAGACAAGACACAAGATAGTGGTGAATGTACTACAAACAAGACACAAGATAGTGGTGAATGTACTACAGACAAACAAGACACAAGACAGTGGTGAATGTACTACAGACAAAGAAGACACAAGATAGTGGTGAATGTACTACAGACAAACAAGACACAAGGTAGTGGTGAATGTACTACAGACAAACAAGACACAAGGTAGTGGTGAATGTACTACAGACAAGACACAATATAGTGGTGAATGTGCTACAGACAAACAAGACACAAGACAGTGGTGAATGTACTACAGACAAACAAGACACAAGACAGTGGTGAATGTACTACAGACAAACAAGACACAAGATAGTGGTGAAAGTATTACAGACAAACAAGACACAAGATAGTGGTGAATGTACTACAGACAAACAAGACACAAGATAGTAGTGAATGTACTACAGACAAACAAGACACAAGAGAGTGGTGAATGTACTACAGACAAACAAGACACAAGATAGTGTTGAATGTATTACAGACAAGACACAAGATAGTGGTGAAAGTATTACAGACAAACAAGACACAAGATAGTGGTGAATGTACTACAGACAAGACACAAGATAGTGGTGAATGTACTACAGACAAACAAGACACAAGATAGTGGTGAATGTACTACAAACAAGACACAAGATAGTGGTGAATGTGCTACAGACAGACAAGACACAAGATAGTGGTGAATGTACTACAGACAAACAAGACACAAGATAGTGGTGAATGTATTACAGACAAGACACAAGATAGTGGTGAAAGTATTACAGACAAACAAGACACAAGATCGTGGTGAATGTACTACAGACAAGACACAAGACAGTAGTGAATGTACTACAGACAAACAAGACACAAGGTAGTGGTAAATGTATTACAGACAGACAAGACACAAGAGAGTGGTGAATGTACTACAGACAAACAAGACACAAGATAGTGGTGAATGTATTACAGACAAACAAGACACAAGATAGTGGTGAACGTACTACAGACAAGACACAAGAGAGTGGTGAATGTACTACAGACAAACAAGACACAAGATAGTGGTGAACGTACTACAGACAAGACACAAGAGAGTGGTGAATGTACTACAGACAAACAAGACACAAGATAGTGGTGAATGTACTACAGACAAACAAGACACAAGATAGTGGTGAATATAATACAGACAAACAAGACACAAAATGGTGGTGAATGTACTACAGACAAGACACAAGATAGTGGTGAATGTATTACAGACAAACAAGACACACAATAGTGGTGAATGTACTACAGACAAGACACAAGATAGTGGTAAAAGTATTACAGACAAACAAGACACACAATAGTGGTGAATGTACTACAGACAAGACACAAGATAGTGGTGAATGTACTACAGACAAGACACAAGATAGTGGTGAAAGTACTACAGACAAGACACAAGATAGTGGTGAATGTATTACAGACAAACAAGACACAAGATAGTGGTGAATGTACTACAAACAAGACACAAGATAGTGGTGAATGTACTACAGACAAACAAGACACAAGATAGTGGTGAATGTACTACAAACAAGACACAAGATAGTGGTGAATGTGCTACAGACAAACAAGACACAAGATAGTGCTGAATGTACTACAGACAAACAAGACAAAAGACAGTGGTGAATGTACTACAGACAAGACACAAGATAGTGGTGAAAGTATTACAGACAAACAAGACACAAGATAGTGGTGAATGTACTACAGACAAGACACAAGACAGTAGTGAATGTACTACAGACAAACAAGACACAAGGTAGTGGTAAATGTCTTACAGACAGACAAGACACAAGAGAGTGGTGAATGTACTACAGACAAACAAGACACAAGATAGTGGTGAATGTACTACAGACAAACAAGACACAAGAGAGTGGTGAATGTACTACAGACAAACAAGACACAAGATAGTGGTGAATGTATTACAGACAAGACACAAGATAGTGGTGAATGTACTACAGACAAACAAGACACAAGATAGTGGTGAATGTACAACAGAAAAGACACAAGATAGTGGTGAAAGTATTACAGACAAACAAGACACAAGATAGTGGTGAATGTACTACAGACAAGACACAAGATAGTGGTGAATGTACTACAAACAAGACACAAGATAGTGGTGAATGTACTACAGACAAACAAGACACAAGACAGTGGTGAATGTACTACAGACAAAGAAGACACAAGATTGTGGTGAATGTACTACAGACAAACAAGACACAAGATAGTGGTGAATGTACTACAAACAAGACACAAGACAGTGGTGAATGTACTACAGACAAGACACAAGATAGTGGTGAATGTACTACAGACAAGACACAAGATAGTGGTGAATGTACTACAAACAAGACACAAGATAGTGGTGAATGTACTACAGACAAACAAGACACAAGACAGTGGTGAATGTACTACAGACAAAGAAGACACAAGATAGTGGTGAATGTACTACAGACAAACAAGACACAAGGTAGTGGTGAAGGTACTACAGACAAACAAGACACAAGATAGTGGTGAACATACTACAGACCAACAAGACACAAGGTAGTGGTGAATGTACTACAGACAAGACACAAGATAGTGGTGAATGTGCTACAGACAAACAAGACACAAGACAGTGGTGAATGTACTACAGACAAACAAGACACAAGACAGTGGTGAATGTACTACAGACAAACAAGACACAAGATAGTGGTGAAAGTATTACAGACAAACAAGACACAAGATAGTGGTGAATGTACTACAGACAAACAAGACACAAGATAGTGGTGAATGTACTACAGACAAACAAGACACAAGAGAGTGGTGAATGTACTACAGACAAACAAGACACAAGATAGTGGTGAATGTATTACAGACAAGACACAAGATAGTGGTGAATGTATTACAGACAAACAAGACACAAGATAGTGGTGAATATACTACAGACAAGACACAAGATAGTGGTGAATGTACTACAGACAAACAAGACACAAGATAGTGGTGAATGTACTACAAACAAGACACAAGATATTGGTGAATGTGCTACAGACAAACAAGACACAAGATAGTGGTGAATGTACTACAGACAAACAAGACAAAAGACAGTGGTAAATGTACTACAGACAAGACACAAGATTGTGGTGAAAGTATTACAGACAAACAAGACACAAGATAGTGGTGAATGTACTACAGACAAGACACAAGACAGTAGTGAATGTACTACAGACAAACAAGACACAAGGTAGTGGTAAATGTATTACAGACAGACAAGACACAAGAGAGTGGTGAATGTACTACAGACAAACAAGACACAAGATAGTGGTGAATGTACTACAGACAAACAAGACACAAGAGAGTGGTGAATGTACTACAGACAAACAAGACACAAGATAGTGGTGAATGTATTACAGACAAGACACAAGATAGTGGTGAATGTACTACAGACAAACAAGACACAAGATAGTGGTGAATGTACAACAGAAAAGACACAAGATAGTGGTGAAAGTATTACAGACAAACAAGACACAAGATAGTGGTGAATGTACTACAGACAAACAAGACACAAGATAGTGGTGAATGTACTACAAACAAGACACAAGATAGTGGTGAATGTACTACAAACAAGACACAAGATAGTGGTGAATGTACTACAGACAAACAAGACACAAGACAGTGGTGAATGTACTACAGACAAGACACAAGAGAGTGGTGAATGTACTACAGACAAGACACAAGATAGTGGTGAATGTACTACAAACAAGACACAAGATAGTGGTGAATGTACTACAGACAAACAAGACACAAGACAGTGGTGAATGTACTACAGACAAAGAAGACACAAGATAGTGGTGAATGTACTACAGACAAACAAGACACAAGATAGTGGTGAATGTACTACAAACAAGACACAAGACAGTGGTGAATGTACTACAGACAAGACACAAGATAGTGGTGAATGTACTACAGACAAGACACAAGATAGTGGTGAATGTACTACAAACAAGACACAAGATAGTGGTGAATGTACTACAGACAAACAAGACACAAGACAGTGGTGAATGTACTACAGACAAAGAAGACACAAGATAGTGGTGAATGTACTACAGACAAACAAGACACAAGGTAGTGGTGAAGGTACTACAGACAAACAAGACACAAGATAGTGGTGAACATACTACAGACAAACAAGACACAAGGTAGTGGTGAATGTACTACAGACAAGACACAAGATAGTGGTGAATGTGCTACAGACAAACAAGACACAAGAGAGTGGTGAATGTACTACAGACAAACAAGACACAAGATAGTGTTGAATGTATTACAGACAAGACACAAGATAGTGGTGAAAGTATTACAGACAAACAAGACACAAGATAGTGGTGAATGTACTACAGACAAACAAGACACAAGATAGTGGTGAATGTACTACAGACAAACAAGACACAAGAGAGTGGTGAATGTACTACAGACAAACAAGACACAAGATAGTGGTGAATGTATTACAGACAAGACACAAGATAGTGGTGAATGTACTACAGACAAACAAGACACAAGATAGTGGTGAATGTACAACAGAAAAGACACAAGATAGTGGTGAAAGTATTACAGACAAACAAGACACAAGATAGTGGTGAATGTACTACAGACAAGACACAAGATAGTGGTGAATGTACTACAAACAAGACACAAGATAGTGGTGAATGTACTACAGACAAACAAGACACAAGATAGTGGTGAATGTACTACAGACAAAGAAGACACAAGATAGTGGTGAATGTACTACAGACAAACAAGACACAAGATAGTGGTGAATGTACTACAAACAAGACACAAGACAGTGGTGAATGTACTACAGACAAGACACAAGATAGTGGTGAATGTACTACAGACAAACAAGACACAAGACAGTGGTGAATGTACTACAGACAAAGAAGACACAAGATAGTGGTGAATGTACTACAGACAAACAAGACACAAGGTAGTGGTGAAGGTACTACAGACAAACAAGACACAAGATAGTGGTGAACATACTACAGACAAACAAGACACAAGGTAGTGGTGAATGTACTACAGACAAGACACAAGATATTGGTTAATGTGCTACAGACAAACAAGACACAAGACAGTGGTGAATGTACTACAGACAAACAAGACACAAGACAGTGGTGAATGTACTACAGACAAACAAGACAGAAGATAGTGGTGAATGTGCTACAGACAAACAAGACACAAGATAGTGGTGAATGTACTACAGACAAACAAGACACAAGATAGTGGTGAATGTGCTACAGACAAACAAGACACAAGATAGTGGTGAATGTACTACAGACAAGACACAAGATAGTGGTGAATGTACTACAGACAAACAAGACACAAGACAGTGGTGAATGTACTACAGACAAACAAGACACAAGATAGTGGTGAATGCACTACAGACAAGACACAAGATAGGGGTGAAAGTATTACAGACAAACAAGACACAAGATAGTGGTGAATTCACTACAAATAAGACACAAGATAGTGGTGAATTCACTACAGACAAAGAGGACACAAGACAGTGGTGAATGTACTACAGACAAAGAGGACACAAGACAGTGGTGAATGTACTACAGACAAAGAAGACACAAGATAGTGGTTAATGTACTACAGACAAACAAGACACAAGGTAGTGGTGAAGGTACTACAGACAAACAAGACACAAGATAGTGGTGAACGAACTACAGACAAACAAGACACAAGATAGTGGTGAATGTATTACAGACAAACAAGACACAAGATAGTGGTGAATGTACTACAGACAAGACACAAGATAGTGGTGAATGTACTACAGACAAACAAGACACAAGATAGTGGTGAATGTACTACAAACAAGACACAAGATAGTGGTGAATGTGCTACAGACAAACAAGACACAAGATAGTGGTGAACGAACTACAGACAAACAAGACACAAGATAGTGGTGAATGTATTACAGACAAACAAGACACAAGATAGTGGTGAATGTACTACAGACAAGACACAAGATAGTGGTGAAAGTATTACAGACAAACAAGACACAAGATCGTGGTGAATGTACTACAGACAAGACACAAGACAGTAGTGAATGTACTACAGACAAACAAGACACAAGGTAGTGGTAAATGTATTACAGACAGACAAGACACAAGAGAGTGGTGAATGTACTACAGACAAACAAGACACAAGATAGTGGTGAATGTATTACAGACAAACAAGACACAAGATAGTGGTGAACGTACTACAGACAAGACACAAGAGAGTGGTGAATGTACTACAGACAAACAAGACACAAGATAGTGGTGAACGTGCTACAGACAAGACACAAGAGAGTGGTGAATGTACTACAGACAAACAAGACACAAGATAGTGGTGAATGTACTACAGACAAACAAGACACAAGATAGTGGTGAATATAATACAGACAAACAAGACACAAAATGGTGGTGAATGTACTACAGACAAGACACAAGATAGTGGTGAATGTATTACAGACAAACAAGACACACAATAGTGGTGAATGTACTACAGACAAGACACAAGATAGTGGTGAAAGTATTACAGACAAACAAGACACACAATAGTGGTGAATGTACTACAGACAAGACACAAGATAGTGGTGAATGTACTACAGACAAGACACAAGATAGTGGTGAATGTACTACAGACAAGACAAGATAGTGGTGAATGTATTACAGACAAACAAGACACAAGATAGTGGTGAATGTACTACAGACAAGACACAAGATAGTGGTGAATGTACTACAGACAAACAAGACACAAGATAGTGGTGAATGTACTACAAACAAGACACAAGATAGTGGTGAATGTGCTACAGACAAACAAGACACAAGATAGTGGTGAATGTACTACAAACAAGACACAAGATAGTGGTGAATGTGCTACAGACAAACAAGACACAAGATAGTGGTGAATGTACTACAGACAAACAAGACACAAGATAGTGGTGAATGTATTACAGACAAGACACAAGATAGTGGTGAAAGTATTACAGACAAACAAGACACAAGATCGTGGTGAATGTACTACAGACAAGACACAAGACAGTAGTGAATGTACTACAGACAAACAAGACACAAGGTAGTGGTAAATGTATTACAGACAGACAAGACACAAGAGAGTGGTGAATGTACTACAGACAGACAAGACACAAGAGAGTGGTGAATGTACTACAGACAAACAAGACACAAGATAGTGGTGAATGTATTACAGACAAACAAGACACAAGATAGTGGTGAACGTACTACAGACAAGACACAAGAGAGTGGTGAATGTACTACAGACAAACAAGACACAAGATAGTGGTGAACGTACTACAGACAAGACACAAGAGAGTGGTGAATGTACTACAGACAAACAAGACACAAGATAGTGGTGAATGTACTACAGACAAACAAGACACAAGATAGTGGTGAATATAATACAGACAAACAAGACACAAAATGGTGGTGAATGTACTACAGACAAGACACAAGATAGTGGTGAATGTATTACAGACAAACAAGACACACAATAGTGGTGAATGTACTACAGACAAGACACAAGATAGTGGTGAAAGTATTACAGACAAACAAGACACACAATAGTGGTGAATGTACTACAGACAAGACACAAGATAGTGGTGAATGTACTACAGACAAGACACAAGATAGTGGTGAATGTACTACAGACAAGACACAAGATAGTGGTGAATGTATTACAGACAAACAAGACACAAGATAGTGGTGAATGTACTACAGACAAGACACAAGATAGTGGTGAATGTACTACAGACAAACAAGACACAAGATAGTGGTGAATGTACTACAAACAAGACACAAGATAGTGGTGAATGTGCTACAGACAAACAAGACACAAGATAGTGGTGAATGTACTACAGACAAACAAGAGAAAAGACAGTGGTGAATGTACTACAGACAAGACACAAGATAGTGGTGAAAGTATTACAGACAAACAAGACACAAGATAGTGGTGAATGTACTACAGACAAGACACAAGATAGTGGTGAATGTACTACAGAAAAACAAGACACAAGATAGTGGTGAATGTACTACAGACAAACAAGACACAAGATAGTGGTGAATGTACTACAGACAAACAAGACACAAGATAGTGGTGAATGTACTACAGACAAACAAGACACAAGATAGTGGTGAATGTACTACAGACAAGACACAAGATAGTGGTGAATGTACTACAGACAAACAAGACACAAGATAGTGGTGAATGTACTACAGACAAACAAGACACAAGATAGTGGTGAATGTACTACAGACTAACAAGATAGTGGTGAATGTGCTACAGACAAACAAGACACAAGATAGTGGTGAATGTACTACAGACAAACAAGACACAAGATAGTGGTGAATGTACTACAGACAAGACACAAGATAGTGGTGAATGTACTACAGACAAACAAGACACAAGATAGTGGTGAATGTACAACAGACAAACAAGACACAAGGTAGTGGTGAATGTACTACAGACAAACATGATACAAGACAGTGTAGAAGGTACTACAGACAAACAAGACACAAGGTAGTGGTGAAAGTATTACAGACAAACAAGACACAAGATAGTGGTGAATGTACTACAGACAAACAAGACACAAGACAGTGGTGAATGTACTACAGACAAACAAGACACAAGATAGTGGTGAATGTACTACAGACAAACAAGACACAAGACAGTGGTGAATGTACTACAGACAAGACACAAGATAGTGGTGAAAGTATTACAGACAAACAAGACACAAGATAGTGGTGAATGTACTACAGACAAGACACAAGATAGTGGTGAATGTACTACAGACAAACAAGACACAAGACAGTGGTGAATGTACTACAGACAAGACACAAGATAGTGGTGAAAGTATTACAGAAAACAAGACACAAGACAGTGTGAATGTACTATTCAATTTGAATAGTGGAGTGGGTACTAGTTGAGTACAGGGATTGACAAACAAGACACAATGTCTATTCTTTGTAGTGGTGAGTACAGTTGAGACAGGGTTGACAAACAAGACACAATGTCTAATGTTTCCAGTGGTGGGTACAGTTGAGACAGGGTTGACAAACAAGACACAATGTCTAATGTTTCCAGTGGTGGGTACAGTTGAGACAGGGTTGACAAACAAGACACAATGTCTAATGTTTCCAGTGGTGGGTACAGTTGAGACAGGGTTGACAAACAAGACACAATGTCTAATGTTTCCAGTGGTGGGTACAGTTGAGACAGGGTTGACAAACAAGACACAATGTCTAATGTTTCCAGTGGTGGGTACAGTTGAGACAGGGTTGACAAACAAGACACAATGTCTAATGTTTCCAGTGGAGTGGTACAGTTGAGACAGGCGATGAAGTAACTTGACAAAAGAAGGGGAGTGAAGAAGCGAAAGAGGAAAGTAAAACGTAATGAAGGGACAAGACTGGGTTACCAAGAGAATCGAACCTTTCAAGACCTCGTTGACGTGCTGTTTGATGTAGGTGATGCGGTGCTCGTCCCTAAGGGTGCCGCTGTTGTCGGACACCCCGTTCTCTGTTATGAACACCGTCACATTGTCATACTCATCCCGCAGCCAGTTCAAGGTCGCTCGCAGACCTTTAGGGTAGGGCCTCAGCCAGGAAGAACCAGTGCTGGAATGTACAACAGGGTTCAGGTTAGGAATAAACAACTGACGTGTTTGGAGTCACTGCATGTTGTACAGACTGTAAGCGACATTTTGACAAGTTGTAATTACCAAGAAATTACTTGCAAGTGCAATAAGTTCAGTGCGACCAGTAGGATTGCACGAGGCCCCTTAACTTTACAGCCTCAAGCTTTGCGGAATGAGAAACATTATTTCTTTCCGCCCCGGAAACAAGTTCTTGCACTTGCTAGTTATCGTCATCTTTAGTTAGGGGCCTGTCAGGCTCTGAGAGACACTACAGGCGATAAGGTGCTACATGTAGTTTCACAACAAAGTCAATGAGTGTCAGGAGAAGTCAGTGAGGAGACTGACATCGGCCATGACGGATCGGCCCAGGACCGGATGTCGGGATCTTTCTCGTAGCTGGGAGGGTCGGCAGGTTGTATCTCGGTGGTGGTGTAGTGGCTGGTGTAGTAGTTGAGTCCTAGGAAATCCGCAGCACCTGTAAACAAACAAACAAACAAACAATGTTTTCGCTCATTGCACGGAGTATGCAGGGAGTATGTAGGGAATATGTAGGGACCATGCAGGGACTATGTAAGGAGTCTGTAGGGAACATGCAGTGAATATATAGGGAACATGCAGGGAATATACAGGAAGCATGTAGGGAATATATATAGGAAGAATGTAGGGAATATGTAGGGAATGTGTAGGCAACATGCAGGGTAAAGGTAAGGTAAAGGTCATCCCATAACCTTTTCAGGTCGTAGGGGAGTGAGGTGTTAGAGACCCCAATTATAACTACATTACGACTAGCTACAACTAGCTACACCATGCTGTCAGTCTCGCCAGGCTAATAACAATTATAACTACATTACAACTAGCTACACTATGCTGTTAGTCTCGCCAGGCTAATAACAATTATAACTACATTACAACTAGCTACACTATGCTGTCAGTCTCGCCAGGCTAATAACAATTATAACTACATTACGCTACACTATGCTAGTCTCGCCAGGCTAATAACAATTATAACTACATTACGCTAGCTACACTATGCTGTTAGTCTCGCCAGGCTAATAACAATTATAACTACACTACAACTAGCTACACTATGCTGTCAGTCTCGCCAGGCTAATAACAATTATAACTACTTACGATTACGACTAGCTACAACTAGCTACACTATGCTGTCAGTCTCGCCAGGCTAATAACAATAACAACTACTTATGATTACGACTAGCTACAACTAGCTACACTATGCTGTCAGTCTCGCCAGGCTAATAACAATTATAACTACATTACAACTAGCTACACTATGCTGTCAGTCTCGCCAGGCTAATAACAATTATAACTACATTACAACTAGCTACAACTAGCTACACTATGCTGTCAGTCTCGCCAGGCTAATAACAATTATAACTACATTACAACTAGCTACACTATGCTGTTAGTCTCGTCAGGCTAATAACAATTATAACTACATTACAACTAGCTACAACTAGCTACACTATGCTGTTAGTCTCGAAAGGCTAATAACAATTATAACTACATTACGACTAGCTACACTATGCTGTTAGTCTCGCCAGGCTAATAACAATTATAACTACATTACAACTAGCTACACTATGCTGTTAGTCTCGCCAGGCTAATAACAATTATAACTACATTACGACTAGCTACAACTAGCTACACTATGCTGCCAGTCTCGCCAGGCTAATAACAATTATAACTACATTACGACTAGCTACAACTAGCTACACTATGCTGCCAGTCTCGCCAGGCTAATAACAATTATAACTACATTACGACTAGCTACAACTAGCTACACTATGCTGCCAGTCTCGCCAGGCTAATAACAATTATAACTACATTACAACTAGCTACAACTAGCTACACTATGCTGTCAGTCTCGCCAGGCTAATAACAATAACAACTACATTACAACTAGCTACACTATGCTGTTAGTCTCGCCAGGCTAATAACAATTATAACTACATTACAACTAGCTACACTATGCTGTCAGTCTCGCCAGGCTAATAACAATTATAACTCCATTACAACTAGCTACACCATGCTGTCAGTTTCGCCAGGCTAATAACAATTATAACTACATTACAACTAGCTACAACTAGCTACACTATGCTGTCAGTCTTGCCAGGCTAATTACAATTATAATTACATTACAACTAGCTACACTATGCTGTTAGTCTCGCCAGGCTAATAACAATTATAACTACATTACAACTAGCTACAACTAGCTACACTATGCTGTTAGTCTCGCCAGGCTAATAACAATTATAACTACATTACGACTAGGTACAACTAGCTACACTATGCTGCCAGTCTCGCCAGGCTAATAACAATTATAACTACATTACAACTAGCTACACTATGCTGTTAGTCTCGCCAGGCTAATAACAATTATAACTCCATTACAACTAGCTACACTATGCTGTTAGTCTCGCCAGGCTAATAACAATTATAACTACATTACGACTAGCTACAACTAGCTACACTATGCTGCCAGTCTCGCCAGGCTAATAACAATTATAACTACATTACAACTAGCTACACTATGCTGTCAGTCTCGCCAGGCTAATAACAATTATAACTACATTACAACTAGCTACACCATGCTGTCAGTCTCGCCAGGCTAATAACAATTATAACTACATTACAACTAGCTACAACTAGCTACACTTTGCTGTTAGTCTCGCCAGGCTAATAACAATTATAACTACATTACAACTAGCTACACTATGCTGTTAGTCTCGCCAGGCTAATAACAATTATAACTACATTACAACTAGCTACACTATGCTGTCAGTCTCGCCAGGCTAATAACAATTATAACTACATTACAACTAGCTACACTATGCTGTCAGTCTCGCCAGGCTAATAACAATTATAACTACATTACGACTAGCTACAACTAGCTACACTATGCTGTCAGTCTCGACAGGCTAATAACAATTATAACTTCATTACGACTAGCTACAACTAGCTACACTATGCTGTCAGTCTCGCCAGGCTAATAACAATTATAACTACTTACGATTACGACTAGCTACAACTAGCTACACTATGCTGTCAGTCTCGCCAGGCTAATAACAATAACAACTACTTATGATTACGACTAGCTACAACTAGCTACACTATGCTGTCAGTCTTGCCAGGCTAATAACAATTATAACTACTTATGATTACGACTAGCTACAACTAGCTACACTATGCTGTCAGTCTCGCCAGGCTAATAACAATTACAACTACTTATGATTACAACTAGCTACAACTAACTACACTATGCTGTCAGTCTCGCCAGGCAAATAACAATTATAACTACATTACGACTAGCTACACTATGCTGTTAGTCTCGCCAGGCTAATAACAATTATAACTACATTACAACTAGCTACACTATGCTGTTAGTCTCGCCAGGCTAATAACAATTATAACTACATTACGACTAGCTACAACTAGCTACACTATGCTGCCAGTCTCGCCAGGCTAATAACAATTATAACTACATTACAACTAGCTACAACTAGCTACACTATGCTGCCAGTCTCGCCAGGCTAATAACAATTATAACTACTTTACGACTAGCTACAACTAGCTACACTATGCTGCCAGTCTCGCCAGGCTAATAACAATTATAACTACATTACAACTAGCTACAACTAGCTACACTATGCTGTCAGTCTCGCCAGGCTAATAACAATAACAACTACATTACAACTAGCTACACTATGCTGTTAGTCTCGCCAGGCTAATAACAATTATAACTACATTACAACTAGCTACACTATGCTGTCAGTCTCGCCAGGCTAATAACAATTATAACTCCATTACAACTAGCTACACCATGCTGTCAGTTTCGCCAGGCTAATAACAATTATAACTACATTACAACTAGCTACAACTAGCTACACTATGCTGTCAGTCTTGCCAGGCTAATTACAATTATAATTACATTACAACTAGCTACACTATGCTGTTAGTCTCGTCAGGCTAATAACAATTATAACTACATTACAACTAGCTACAACTAGCTACACTATGCTGTTAGTCTCGCCAGGCTAATAACAATTATAACTACATTACGACTAGCTACAACTAGCTACACTATGCTGCCAGTCTCGCCAGGCTAATAACAATTATAACTACATTACAACTAGCTACACTATGCTGCCAGTCTCGCCAGGCTAATAACAATTATAACTACATTACAACTAGCTACACTATGCTGTTAGTCTCGCCAGGCTAATAACAATTATAACTACATTACGACTAGCTACACTATGCTGTTAGTCTCGCCAGGCTAATAACAATTATAACTCCATTACAACTAGCTACACTATGCTGTTAGTCTCGCCAGGCTAATAACAATTATAACTACATTACGACTAGCTACAACTAGCTACACTATGCTGCCAGTCTCGCCAGGCTAATAACAATTATAACTACATTACAACTAGCTACACTATGCTGTCAGTCTCGCCAGGCTAATAACAATTATAACTACATTACAACTAGCTACACCATGCTGTCAGTCTCGCCAGGCTAATAACAATTATAACTACATTACAACTAGCTACAACTAGCTACACTTTGCTGTTAGTCTCGCCAGGCTAATAACAATTATAACTACATTACAACTAGCTACACTATGCTGTTAGTCTCGCCAGGCTAATAACAATTATAACTACATTACAACTAGCTACACTATGCTGTCAGTCTCGCCAGGCTAATAACAATTATAACTACATTACAACTAGCTACACCATGCTGTCAGTCTCGCCAGGCTAATAACAATTATAACTACATTACAACTAGCTACAACTAGCTACACTATGCTGTCAGTCTCGCCAGGCTAATAACAATTATAATTACATTACAACTAGCTACACTATGCTGTTAGTCTCGTCAGGCTAATAACAATTATAACTACATTACAACTAGCTACAACTAGCTACACTATGCTGTCAGTCTCGCCAGGCTAATAACAATTATAACTACATTACGACTAGCTACACTATGCTGTTAGTCTCGCCAGGCTAATAACAATTATAACTACATTACGACTAGCTACAACTAGCTACACTATGCTGCCAGTCTCGCCAGGCTAATAACAATTATAACTACATTACAACTAGCTACACCATGCTGTCAGTCTCGCCAGGCTAATAACAATTATAACTACATTACAACTAGCTACAACTAGCTACACTATGCTGTTAGTCTCGCCAGGCTAATAACAATTATAACTACATTACAACTAGCTACACTATGCTGTCAGTCTCGCCAGGCTAATAACAATTATAACTACATTACAACTAGCTACACTATGCTGTCAGTCTCGCCAGGCTAATAACAATTATAACTACATTACAACTAGCTACACCATGCTGTCAGTCTCGCCAGGCTAATAACAATTATAACTACATTACAACTAGCTACAACTAGCTACACTATGCTGTCAGTCTCGCCAGGCTAATAACAATTATAATTACATTACAACTAGCTACACTATGCTGTTAGTCTCGTCAGGCTAATAACAATTATAACTACATTACAACTAGCTACAACTAGCTACACTATGCTGTTAGTCTCGCCAGGCTAATAACAATTATAACTACATTACGACTAGCTACACTATGCTGTTAGTCTCGCCAGGCTAATAACAATTATAACTACATTACAACTAGCTACACTATGCTGTTAGTCTCGCCAGGCTAATAACAATTATAACTACATTACGACTAGCTACAACTAGCTACACTATGCTGTCAGTCTCGACAGGCTAATAACAATTATAACTTCATTACGACTAGCTACAACTAGCTACACTATGCTGTCAGTCTCGCCAGGCTAATAACAATTATAACTACTTACGATTACAACTAGCTACAACTAGCTACACTATGCTGTCAGTCTCGCCAGGCTAATAACAATAACAACTACTTATGATTACGACTAGCTACAACTAGCTACACTATGCTGTCAGTCTCGCCAGGCTAATAACAATTATAACTACTTATGATTACGACTAGCTACAACTAGCTACACTATGCTGTCAGTCTCGCCAGGCTAATAACAATTACAACTACTTATGATTACAACTAGCTACAACTAACTACACTATGCTGTCAGTCTCGCCAGGCAAATAACAATTATAACTACATTACGACTAGCTACACTATGCTGTTAGTCTCGCCAGGCTAATAACAATTATAACTACATTACAACTAGCTACACTATGCTGTTAGTCTCGCCAGGCTAATAACAATTATAACTACATTACAACTAGCTACAACTAGCTACACTTTGCTGTTAGTCTCGCCAGGCTAATAACAATTATAACTACATTACAACTAGCTACACTATGCTGTCAGTCTCGCCAGGCTAATAACAATTATAACTACATTACAACTAGCTACACTATGCTGTCAGTCTCGCCAGGCTAATAACAATTATAACTACATTACAACTAGCTACACCATGCTGTCAGTCTCGCCAGGCTAATAACAATTATAACTACATTACAATTAGCTACAACTAGCTACACTATGCTGTCAGTCTCGCCAGGCTAATAACAATTATAATTACATTACAACTAGCTACACTATGCTGTTAGTCTCGTCAGGCTAATAACAATTATAACTACATTACAACTAGCTACAACTAGCTACACTATGCTGTTAGTCTCGCCAGGCTAATAACAATTATAACTACATTACGACTAGCTACACTATGCTGTTAGTCTCGCCAGGCTAATAACAATTATAACTACATTACAACTAGCTACACTATGCTGTTAGTCTCGCCAGGCTAATAACAATTATAACTACATTACGACTAGCTACAACTAGCTACACTATGCTGTCAGTCTCGACAGGCTAATAACAACTATAACTACATTACGACTAGCTACACTATGCTGTTAGTCTCGCCAGGCTAATAACAATTATAACTACATTACAACTAGCTACACTATGCTGTTAGTCTCGCCAGGCTAATAACAATTATAACTACATTACGACTAGCTACAATTAGCTACACTATGCTGTCAGTCTCGACAGGCTAATAACAATTATAACTTCATTACGACTAGCTACAACTAGCTACACTATGCTGTCAGTCTCGCCAGGCTAATAACAATTATAACTACTTACGATTACGACTAGCTACAACTAGCTACACTATGCTGTCAGTCTCGCCAGGCTAATAACAATAACAACTACTTATGATTACGACTAGCTACAACTAGCTACACTATGCTGTCAGTCTCGCCAGGCTAATAACAATTATAACTACTTATGATTACGACTAGCTACAACTAGCTACACTATGCTGTCAGTCTCGCCAGGCTAATAACAATTACAACTACTTATGATTACAACTAGCTACAACTAACTACACTATGCTGTCAGTCTCGCCAGGCAAATAACAATTATAACTACATTACGACTAGCTACACTATGCTGTTAGTCTCGCCAGGCTAATAACAATTATAACTACATTACAACTAGCTACACTATGCTGTTAGTCTCGCCAGGCTAATAACAATTATAACTACATTACGACTAGCTACAACTAGCTACACTATGCTGCCAGTCTCGCCAGGCTAATAACAATTATAACTACATTACAACTAGCTACAACTAGCTACACTATGCTGCCAGTCTCGATAGGCTAATAACAATTATAACTACTTTACGACTAGCTACAACTAGCTACACTATGCTGCCAGTCTCGCCAGGCTAATAACAATTATAACTACATTACAACTAGCTACAACTAGCTACACTATGCTGTCAGTCTCGCCAGGCTAATAACAATAACAACTACATTACAACTAGCTACACTATGCTGTTAGTCTCGCCAGGCTAATAACAATTATAACTACATTACAACTAGCTACACTATGCTGTCAG
Organism: Marisa cornuarietis; assembly: GCA_004794655.1. Classification (NCBI taxonomy): domain Eukaryota; kingdom Metazoa; phylum Mollusca; class Gastropoda; order Architaenioglossa; family Ampullariidae; genus Marisa; species Marisa cornuarietis. Next base: position 221,368 of record SMMW01000207.1, read on the forward strand.
TCTCGCCAGGCTAATAACAATTATAACTCCATTACAACTAGCTACACCATGCTGTCAGTTTCGCCAGGCTAATAACAATTATAACTACATTACAACTAGCTACAACTAGCTACACTATGCTGTTAGTCTCGCCAGGCTAATAACAATTATAACTACATTACGACTAGGTACAACTAGCTACACTATGCTGCCAGTCTCGCCAGGCTAATAACAATTATAACTACATTACAACTAGCTACACTATGCTGTTAGTCTCGCCAGGCTAATAACAATTATAACTCCATTACAACTAGCTACACTATGCTGTTAGTCTCGCCAGGCTAATAACAATTATAACTACATTACGACTAGCTACAACTAGCTACACTATGCTGCCAGTCTCGCCAGGCTAATAACAATTATAACTACATTACAACTAGCTACACTATGCTGTCAGTCTCGCCAGGCTAATAACAATTATAACTACATTACAACTAGCTACACCATGCTGTCAGTCTCGCCAGGCTAATAACAATTATAACTACATTACAACTAGCTACAACTAGCTACACTTTGCTGTTAGTCTCGCCAGGCTAATAACAATTATAACTACATTACAACTAGCTACACTATGCTGTTAGTCTCGCCAGGCTAATAACAATTATAACTACATTACAACTAGCTACACTATGCTGTCAGTCTCGCCAGGCTAATAACAATTATAACTACATTACAACTAGCTACACCATGCTGTCAGTCTCGCCAGGCTAATAACAATTATAACTACATTACAACTAGCTACAACTAGCTACACTATGCTGTCAGTCTCGCCAGGCTAATAACAATTATAATTACATTACAACTAGCTACACTATGCTGTTAGTCTCGTCAGGCTAATAACAATTATAACTACATTACAACTAGCTACAACTAGCTACACTATGCTGTTAGTCTCGCCAGGCTAATAACAATTATAACTACATTACGACTAGCTACACTATGCTGTTAGTCTCGCCAGGCTAATAACAATTATAACTACATTACGACTAGCTACAACTAGCTACACTATGCTGCCAGTCTCGCCAGGCTAATAACAATTATAACTACATTACAACTAGCTACACCATGCTGTCAGTCTCGCCAGGCTAATAACAATTATAACTACATTACAACTAGCTACAACTAGCTACACTATGCTGTTAGTCTCGCCAGGCTAATAACAATTATAACTACATTACAACTAGCTACACTATGCTGTCAGTCTCGCCAGGCTAATAACAATTATAACTACATTACAACTAGCTACACTATGCTGTCAGTCTCGCCAGGCTAATAACAATTATAACTACATTACAACTAGCTACACCATGCTGTCAGTCTCGCCAGGCTAATAACAATTATAACTACATTACAACTAGCTACAACTAGCTACACTATGCTGTCAGTCTCGCCAGGCTAATAACAATTATAATTACATTACCACTAGCTACACTATGCTGTTAGTCTCGTCAGGCTAATAACAATTATAACTACATTACAACTAGCTACAACTAGCTACACTATGCTGTTAGTCTCGCCAGGCTAATAACAATTATAACTACATTACGACTAGCTACACTATGCTGTTAGTCTCGCCAGGCTAATAACAATTATAACTACATTACAACTAGCTACACTATGCTGTTAGTCTCGCCAGGCTAATAACAATTATAACTACATTACGACTAGCTACAACTAGCTACACTATGCTGTCAGTCTCGACAGGCTAATAACAATTATAACTTCATTACGACTAGCTACAACTAGCTACACTATGCTGTCAGTCTCGCCAGGCTAATAACAATTATAACTACTTACGATTACGACTAGCTACAACTAGCTACACTATGCTGTCAGTCTCGCCAGGCTAATAACAATAACAACTACTTATGATTACGACTAGCTACAACTAGCTACACTATGCTGTCAGTCTCGCCAGGCTAATAACAATTATAACTACTTATGATTACGACTAGCTACAACTAGCTACACTATGCTGTCAGTCTCGCCAGGCTAATAACAATTACAACTACTTATGATTACAACTAGCTACAACTAACTACACTATGCTGTCAGTCTCGCCAGGCAAATAACAATTATAACTACATTACGACTAGCTACACTATGCTGTTAATCTCGCCAGGCTAATAACAATTATAACTACATTACAACTAGCTACACTATGCTGTTAGTCTCGCCAGGCTAATAACAATTATAACTACATTACGACTAGCTACAACTAGCTACACTATGCTGCCAGTCTCGCCAGGCTAATAACAATTATAACTACATTACAACTAGCTACAACTAGCTACACTATGCTGCCAGTCTCGCCAGGCTAATAACAATTATAACTACATTACGACTAGCTACAACTAGCTACACTATGCTGCCAGTCTCGCCAGGCTAATAACAATTATAACTACATTACAACTAGCTACAACTAGCTACACTATGCTGTCAGTCTCGCCAGGCTAATAACAATAACAACTACATTACAACTAGCTACACTATGCTGTTAGTCTCGCCAGGCTAATAACAATTATAACTACATTACAACTAGCTACACTATGCTGTCAGTCTCGCCAGGCTAATAACAATTATAACTACATTACAACTAGCTACACTATGCTGCCAGTCTCGCCAGGCTAATAACAATTATAACTACATTACAACTAGCTACAACTAGCTACACTATGCTGCCAGTCTCGCCAGGCTAATAACAATTATAACTACATTACGACTAGCTACAACTAGCTACACTATGCTGCCAGTCTCGCCAGGCTAATAACAATTATAACTACATTACGACTAGCTACAACTAGCTACACTATGCTGCCAGTCTCGCCAGGCTAATAACAATTATAACTACATATGATTACAACTAGCTACAACTAGCTACACTATGCTGTCAGTCTCGCCAGGCTAATAACAATTATAACTACATATGATTACAACTAGCTACAACTAGCTACACTATGCTGTCAGTCTCGCCAGGTTAATAACAATTACAACTACTTATGATTACAACTAGCTACACTATGCAGCGTGTGCACGGTCCCAGTCACGTGACCCACCTTGGTTCTCGCGTATCTCGGCTGCCGTGAACTGAGGCAGACGTGAGACCGACAGGGTAATGGCGCGACTTTTCTCCGCCACCGTCGTCTTCATGACGTCAGGGTAGTCTCCTGTGCCGAAGATGGGGTTAGCAAACCAGCCAAAGTTGAACTGCAGGTCACGGTCTTGTGCCATGACGTCATCAGGGTAGGAGGGGTCGGCAGGTATGGACCACGCCGGCATGTTGAGAGTGATGCCCACCTGGCCTGTTTTTTCAGGTGAACCAAACTGTTGTGTGAACCAATCTTTCCACAAACAAACATTTTTGTGAGAGAATTTGTGAGAGAGTTTGTGACAGAGCTAATGACAGAGTCTGTGAGAGAGTTTGTGACAGAGTTTGTGACAGAGCTAATGACAGAGTTTGTGAGAGAGTCTGTGAGAGAGTTTGTGAGAGAGTCTGTGACAGAGTTTGTGACAGATTTTGTAACAGAGTCTGTGAGAGAGTTTGTGAGAGAGTCTGTGAGAGAGTCTGTGACAGAGTTTGTGAGAGAGTCTGTGAGAGAGTTTGTGAGAGAGTCTGTGGCAGAGTCTGTGAGAGAGTCTGTGACAGAGTCTGTGAGAGAGTCTGTGAGAGAGTCTGTGGCAGAGTCTGTGAGAGTCTGGGACAGAGTCTGTGAGAGAGTTTGTGAGAGAGTCTGAGAGGGTTTGTGGCAGAGTCTGTGAGAGAGTCTGTGAGAGAGTTTGTGAGAGAGTCTGTGACAGAGTTTGTGAGAGAGAGTCTGTGAGAGAGTTTGTGAGAGAGTCTGTGAGAGAGTCTGTGACAGAGTTTGTGAGAGAGTCTGTGGCAGAGTCTGTGAGAGAGTCTGTGACAGAGTCTGTGAGAGAGTTTGTGAGAGAGTCTGTGACAGAGTCTGTGAGAGAGTCTGTGAGAGAGTCTGTGACAGAGTCTGTGAGAGAGTCTGTGACATGATAATAAAACCCTTCATGCAGAGGCCACAGTGACGGCTGTAAGTGCCATGAGTGGTGAAGACTAAGGGCAGGAAGTGAAAGCAAGAAGCTGACCAGAATAACCTGCTTGTGTAGCCTTGTAAGTAGACACGTATTTCCTGTACGCCTTGGAGTGCGCCCTGATGATGTTATGAGCCGCAGTGTACGGGTAGGTCCCGGGTTCAACACGTCCGGGTGCCTTCTCGCCATTGCCATAGCCCTGCCACGTCACCACCCACGGCTCGTTGAAGGTGATCCACAACTTTACCTGCGATGTCAGCGAACGGTTGGGAAAATAACTGCATTTAAAAATAGGCGACAAGCAGCTTTTTACAATAAAATGAAACAGAAACTTATGTGACAGACTTACGTTACAGACTTATGTGACAGACTTATGTGACAGACTTGCTAGATTTATGTGACAGACGTATTAGACAGACTTATGTGACAGACTTATGTGACAGACTTGCTAGATTTTTGTGACAGACGTATTAGACAGACTTATGTGACAGACTTGTTACACAGATTTATGTGACACACGTATTAGAAGACTTATGTGACAGACTTGTTAGACAGACTTATGTGACAGACTTATGTGACAGACTTGTTAGACTTATTAGACAGACTTATGTGACAGACTTATTAGACAGATTTATGTGAACTATAAGAGAAGAGTTTGCCGAAGTCTGTGGATATTTTGTGACATGCATTTTAACGAAAAGTTTTTCTGGCTGTCCTTTAAACAATACTCACTAAAATATTAGGACATGACATGCTGCTAGTCGCGGAATAATTTCAAGAATAGTTTGACAGTATGCACACATGCACTTACCTGCACACACACACACACACACACACACACACACACACACACACACGCACTTACCTGCACACACACATACCTGCACACACACAAACACACACACACACAGCGACACACACCAACACCCACACCCACACACACACACACACATCGTCATCTATTTTGGAAGCTCTATACAATGCCTATATATCCAGCAAACTCTACAGACTGTTTGAAGACCTCGTGTGACTATTCAACTCTCCAGACTGGTTAGAAACAGTCGTTACTACTCCGTTACTGGTCAACGGAGTGGCTATTAATATCTACTGGTTACTGACAGTAGGTACTAATCATCTACTGGCTAATTACAGTAGGTACTAATCATCTACTGGTTAATGACAGTAGGTACTAATCATCTACTGCTTACTGACAGTACGTACTAATCATCTACTGGCTAATGACACTAGGTACTAACCATCTACTGGTTACTAACAGTAGGTACTAATCATCTACTGGCTAATTACAGTAGGTACTAATCATCTACTGGTTAATGACAGTAGGTACTAATCATCTACTGCTTACTGACAGTACGTACTAATCATCTACTGGCTAATGACACTAGGTACTAACCATCTACTGGTTACTAACAGTAGGTACTAATCATCTACTGGCTAATTACAGTAGGTACTAATCATCTACTGGTTAATGACAGTAGGTACTAATCATCTACTGCTTACTGACAGTACGTACTAATCATCTACTGGCTAATGACACTAGGTACTAACCATCTACTGGTTACTAACAGTAGGTACTAATCATCTACTGATTATTGACACTAGGTACTAATCATCTACTGGTTACTGACAGTAGGTATTAATCATCTACTGATTATTGACACTAGGTACTAATCATCTACTGGTTATTGACTGTAGGTACTAATCATCTACTGCTTACTGACAGTAGGTACTAATCATCTAATGCTTACTGACAGTAGGTACTAATCATCTACTGCTTACTGACAGTAAGTACTAATCATCTACTGGCTAATGACAGTAGGGACTAATCATCTAATGGTTAATGACAGTAGGTACTAATCATCTACTGGCTAATGACAGTAGGTACTAATCATCTACTGCTTACTGACAGTACGTACTAACCATCTACTGGCTAATGACACTAGGTACTAACCATCTACTGGTTACTAACAGTAGGTACTAATCATCTACTGATTATTGACACTAGGTACTAATCATCTACTGGTTACTGACAGTAGGTACTAATCATCTACTGATTATTGACACTAGGTACTAATCATCTACTGGTTATTGACTGTAGGTACTAATCATCTACTGCTTACTGACAGTAGGTACTAATCATCTACTGGCTAATGACAGTAGGGACTAATCATCTAATGGTTAATGACAGTAGGTACTAATCATCTACTGGCTAATGACAGTAGGTACTAATCATCTACTGCTTACTGACAGTACGTACTAATCATCTACTGGCTAATGACAGTAGGGACTAATCATCTAATGGTTAATGACAGTAGGTACTAATCATCTACTGGTTAATGACACTAGGTACTAATCATCTACTGGTTACTGACAGTAGGCACTAATCATCTACTGCTTACTGACAATAGGTACTAATCATCTACTGCTTACTGACAGTAGGTACTAATCATCTACTGGTTAATGACAGTAGGTACTAATTATCTACTGCATACTGACTGTAGGTACTAATCATCTACTTGTTACTGACAGTAGGTACTAATCATCTACTGTTTAATGACATTCGACAGTAATCCTCTACTGATTAATGACAGTAGGTACTAATCATCTACTGGTTAATGACATTAGGTTCTAATCATCTACTGGTTAATGACATTCGATAGTAGTCCTCTACTGATTAATGACAGCAGATGCATATCCTTTACTGGTTAATGACATTCGACAGTAATCCTCTAGTGACTAATGACAGTAGATAGTACTCCTCTACTGATTAATGACAGTAGGTACTTTTCATCTACTGCTGACTGACAGTAGGTACTAATAATCTACTGCTTAATGACAGTAGGTACTAATCATCTACTGGTTACTGACAGTAGGTACTAATCATCTTCTGCTTACTGACAGTAGGTACCAATCATCTACTGGTTACTGACAGTAGATAGTTCTCCTCTACTGGTTAATGACAGTAGGTACTAATCTTCTACTGATTAATGACAGTAGGTACTAATCTAATAATCTTGTTCTTCTACCTTTGCTGTTACCGGAGGTACCAGTCGTGGGGGACACACGATGGCGCAGACTGAGGCCGGTCATGCGACCCCGAGGTCCCCAGTGGACCTGCGATCCCTTCCTTTACGCTAGTCCCTCATCATCTGGTGGTTAACGACAGTGGATACTAATCATCCAGTGGATATTGACTGGAGATGCTAATCCTTTGCTGGATAACGAGAGTCGATACTCATTCTTTACTGGCTTGAGGGTTGGAGTCTAAATGCAGTTTTGGTACTAGAAGGGATATATTCCATCTTTAGGGAGATGTGAAACAGGATAATCTTAGCCTGTCACAGGTGAAACAGTATAATCTTGGCCTGTCACAGGTGAAACATATAACCTTAGCCTGTCACATGTGAAACAGTATAACCTTAGCCTGTCACAGGTGAAACATATAATCTTACCGTGTCACAGGGGAAACATATAATCTTAGCCTGTCACAGGTGAAACATATAATCTTACCCTGTCACAGGTGACACAGGATAATCTTACCCTGTCACAGGTGACACAGTATAATCTTGGCCTGTCACAGGTGAAACATATAACCTTAGCCTGTCACATGTGAAACAGTATAACCTTAGCCTGTCACAGGGGAAACATATAATCTTACCGTGTCACAGGGGTAACATATAATCTTACCGTGTCACAGGTGAAACATATAATCTTACCCTGTCACAGGTGACACAGGATAATCTTACCCTGTCACAGGTGACACAGGATAATCTTAGCCGGTCACAGGTGAAACATATAAACTTAGCCTGTCACATGTGAAACAGTATAATCTTAGCCTGTCACAGGTGAAACATATAAACTTAGCCTGTCACAGGTGACACAGGATAATCTTAGCCTGTCACAGGTGAAACATATAACCTTACCCTGTCACCAAATTTCCCGAAACAGAAGTCGGCATAGTCCACGAAGTTACTGATGGTGTCGTCGTTAAGCCAGCCACCTTTCTGTTCGAGGGCGTCAGGCAGGTCCCAGTGGTACAGCGTGACCATGGGCTGGATGTTGGCTGCCAGCAAGGTGTCAATCAACTTGTTGTAGTAGTCAACACCTGCCTGGTTGACTTGCTCTCTCGTCCCTTTGGGCAGCAGCCGGGGCCAGGAGATGGAGAAGCGGTAGTGACTAACCTGGAGGTAACAGAATGTCATTTTGATCTTAGTTTTAATGTGCCATTGTTTCAGTTGTCACTAAAATGTTTTTGCATTGTGTGAAGGTTTATTGCATGTCATTACATTGTGTGAAGGTTTATTGCATGTTATTGCACTGTGTGAAGGTTTATTGCATGTCATTGCACTGTGTGAAGGTTTATTGCATGTCATTGCACTGTGTGAAGGTTTATTGCATGTTATTGCACTGTGTGAAGGTTTATTGCATGTTATTGCACTGTGTGAAGGTTTATTGCATGTTATTGCACTGTGTGAAGGTTTATTGCATGTCATTGCACTGTGTGAAGGTTTATTGCATGTCATTGCACTGTGTGAAGGTTTATTGCATGTCATTACATTGTGTGAAGGTTTATTGCAAGTCATTGCATTGTGTGAGGTTTATTGCATGTTATTACATTGTTTGTAGGTTTATTACATTGTTTGAAGGTTTATTGCATGTCATTGCATTGTGTGAAGGTTTATTGCATGTTATTGCATTGTGTGAAGGTTTATTGCATGTTATTGCATTGTGTGAAGGTTTATTGCATGTTGTTGCATTGTGTGAAGGTTTATTGCACGTTATTGCATTGTTTGAAGGTTTATTGCATGCTATTGCATTGTTTGAAGGTTTATTGCATGTTATTGCATTGTTTGAAGGTGTATTGCATGTTATTGCATTGCTTGAAGGTTTATTGCATGTTATTGCATTGTGTGAAGGTTTATTGCATGTTATTGCATTGCTTGAAGGTTTATTGCATGTCATTGCGTTGTGTGGAGGTTTATTGCATGTTGTTGCATTGTGTGAAGGTTTATTGCATGTTATTGCATTGTTTGAAGGTTTATTGCATGTCATTGCGTTGTGTGGAGGTTTATTGCATGTTGTTGCATTGTGTGAAGGTTTATTGCATGTTATTGCATTGCTTGAAGGTTTATTGCATGTTATTGCATTGTGTGAAGGTTTATTGCATGTTATTGCATTGCTTGAAGGTTTATTGCATGTTATTGCATTGTGTGAAGGTTTATTGCATGTTATTGCATTGTGTGAAGGTTTATTGCATGTTATTGCATTGCTTGAAGGTTTATTGCATGTTATTGCATTGCTTTAAGGTTTATTGCATGTTATTGCATTGTGTGAAGATTTATTGCATGTCATTGCACTTTGTGAAGGCTTATTGCATGTCATTGCAATGTGTGAAGGTTTATTGCATGTCATTGCATTGTGTGAGGTTAATTGCATGTTATTACATTGTTTGAAGGTTTATTACATTGTTTGAAGGTTTATTGCATGTTATTGCACTGTGTGAAGGTTTATTGCATGTTATTGCATTGTGTGAAGGTATATTGCATGTCGTTGCATTGTTTGAAGGTTTATTGCATGTTATTGCATTGTGTGAAGGTTTATTGCATGTTTTTGCATTGTGTGAAGGTTTATTGCATGTTGTGTCTTTATTGAAAGATGCATTGCATGTTATAACATTATTTTAAGGTTAATTTCCTGTTATGGCCTTATTATAAAAGTACAGTGGCGTGTTCCCGTTAGTTTAAGGTCCAGTGCATATTATGGGGTTATTTCAGGCATTATTCAGGTTATTTCGTGATACGCCTTTCCTGTAGGATAACAATTAATATTTTAAAACAGAAATGACTATGAGTATAGTCCCATTGCTTGTCAGATCTCAGGTAAATAAGAGCTCATGTCAAACAGCAGACAGGCACTGACCCCAACAGATTTGAGCAGCTCCACATCTTGTTCGTAGAGGTTGTAGCTGTTGCAGGCGACATCACCAGTGTCTCCATTGTCCACACGGCCTGCAGTGTGGCTGTACACGTCCCAAATACTCGCTCCCTTTCCTGTCAGCAACAAGTTGTGCGCTGTTAATAAGGCTACCTGTGTGTCAGCAACATGTTGTAGGCTGTTAATATACCCACGAGGTACCGCTCGGCTGCATCCCCTAGATGGACTCGGTGGGTGGGGAGGAGAAAAAATTGGCTAAAACATGTTCTTACTTTGGAAAACACTCTCGACCTTTCGATGACAATTCCTCAGACAGTGAGGAGGAGGAGGAGGAGGAGGAGGAGGAGGAGGAGGCGGAGGCGCGCGACTCAGTAACAAAGATTGTAGATGTGCCATATGGCCACGTTGATTGTGGAGAGTGGGGAGCCTGAAGACTTTCTCGGGTTTGTCCCCCTTTGCCATTCAGAAAGGCTTTTAAAACATCTCTTCAAACTTTTCCCCACATCAAGCGTCGAGAAAGTGGACCATTCCTGGTTCACTGTAAGAATCAAAAAGCCTCAGAGACATAAAGACAATGGGACGGAAACACTTCCCATTGAAGTAACAGTTCACGAAACATTACACTCATCAAGAGGTGTAATCAGATGTAGTGATCTCTCTGAATTGTTAGAATCAGACATACCATCTGAACTTTATTTGCAGGATGTTTCCCATGTACAGAGGGTCACTCTTAAAGAGTATGGCAAGATTGTTCTTACAAACACACATTTCCTCACCTTCATTCATCAAAACCCTCCAAAATTCGTTCAAATTGGTTATCTTGGGGTGAAAGTGTCACTCTTCATTCCCTCACCCTTACGTTAATTGCCAAAGGTTTGGACATGGGTGAGCTGCATGTCCATCAGCACCACACTGTCAAGTGCAGTGATTCACACTCTCCTCACGAATGTCAAATGGGCCAACTGTGCAGGATGTCATTCAGCCTCCTCCCGGGACTGTCCCCGCTGAGAGGAGGAAGCCGCAATTCAACGCATAAAAGCAGAACAGGGTTTATCTTACCCAGAGTCGCCGTGTCTTGAGAAACATTCAAGTTTCCACCCAAACATCTGGAAACTTCTCTTTCGCAGGGCTGGTCTCTCAGATAGAGCTAGAGTCCCACAATCTTCTTTCCAACATTCAGTGGGATTTTCGGAAAACTTGTAGCACCACAGATCAACATTTTACTTACTTTATTCTGTGTTAATTACTTACTTGATTCTATATCAGCATTTTACTTACTTTATTGTGTATTAACGTTTTACTTTATTCTTTGTTAACTCTTTACTTACCATCATCACGCCACCCTCCTTCCACCTGGTAAGCTGCTGTTGCCGCTGCCCATACAAAGTTGGGAGGGAAAGTGTCAAAGTAAAACTCATCTTCATATGGCCTGGCGCCTTGTGTCACCACCGACACAGCCAGCACCGCCACCACCGCTACCCACATTGTTGCCAGCTGCCGAGACAAAAATAAACACATCAGCTGCAGAAATGAGGCAGATGAAACTTTCGGTGGCTGAAATCAATGAGATGTCACCTGAACACCAGGCTACGTTTATTGCAGCAGCACCCGTGTACCCCTGTACCCACTGTTCACCTACTTATCCACAGCATTGCAGTGTTTGTGAGGAGAGCAGATGCCCCAGGGACTTGATGTTAGGTGACGTGTCCCTCACTTGTAAGACATGTCTGCTTCCCAATACTAACTACAGTGGATACTACATCGCATGTTGCAGACGACAGACATCAGGGGGTATGAGAGGAGCCACACAACAAGCTTCTAGGAAACACATTTCAGACGACAGACATCAGGGGGTATGAGAGGAGCCACACAACAAGCTTCTAGAAAACACATTTCAGACGACAGACATTAGGGGGTATGAGAGGAGCCACACAACAAGCTTCTAGAAAACACATTTCAGACGACAGACATCAGGGTGTACAGCAGAAACCATACAACAACATCCAGGAAACACTACTTTCCTCTTCTTAATGGCGGATCATCAAATTCCAAAGAAGATAAAAGCTGGAAGCGGCTTCTGAGATCTGTACACCGGGGGCATTTTCTCGATCCTCCCCCCCCTCCTACCACCAAACGGTTGGCTCAGATTAAGAGCAAGGGTCAACTTCTCAGAGGCTAGGGTGGAGCTGGGAGCAAGGGTCCATTTCTCATGGGCAAGTGTGGAAGAGGCAGCGACCTGTAAGTGGTTCATGATATCGAGGGCATAGTGTGTTGAAGGTGGATGATGTTGGATGATGGCAATGAACTTTGGTGGAAATCCGTAGTGCTGCATCAACTTCCATATGGTCTCTCTGTCTACGGAGTCAAATGCCTTCTCAAAATCTACAAAATCTGCCATTCGATTGACTGTTCAATAAAGTGTTAGGGTCATTCAACTGTGTTTGTGATGCGGTTCTGTATGATCTTCAGCATGACTTTGCTTGGATGGCTGATAAGGCTAATGGTTCTGTAGTTCTGGCACTGTTTGCTGGTTCCTTTCGTACTACATGGCGACATTGTACAACATCATACAATATCAACATCGTACAATAACATCGTACAATAAGCCAGATCTTAAACAGTTAATTTGTGACATCTTGTACTTGGATTTGTAACATCACACAGATGAAACAATGACAACTCCAAAGGCTTCTTTTGCTGATAAGAAAGTATTTTAGGCGCAAAACTAAATTTCACTAAGCGAAGTGTTCTTCTGTACAAAGTCATCTAAAAATAGATTAACTTCTTCCAACGGTACGCAAATATTGTCCGCTTTTATCTTGGAATCTATTTTTAACTTTTAGGATAAATACATAAGTTGATTGGTCCCCAGCATGCCATGTGCTGTCATTTGAGCACGCGCTATTTCTTGACCGTTATCAGTGCCATCTTCAGATAGCGAGTACCTATACACACAGCGAAAAAATGTCCCCAGCACGGTTGAATACCTGACTGATTACCTGAGGGTGAGGTACCTATTGATTACCTGTCGCATGAGTACCTGACTGATTACCTGAGGGTGAGGTACCTATTGATTACCTGTCGCATGAGTACCTGACTAATTACCTGAGGGATTAGTTACCTATTGATTACCTGTCGCATGAGTACCTGACTGATTACCTGTCGCATGAATATCTGACTGATTACCTTTGGGTGAGGTACCTACTGGTTACCTGTGGCATGAATACCTGATCACTTGAGGGTGAAGTATCTACTGATTACCTGTCGGACGAATACCTGACTGATCTTCTGAGGGATGAGGTACCTGCTGACTACCTGTCACATGAACACCTGAGTGAGGAGAAACTATGTGAGGTCCCAAGGAAACATGCAGGCTCCACCTGTTACATGCCCTGCCCTGCCCTGAACAGGATCAACCACTTATAATTGAAAACAACCATTAGGTGGCTGGGCCTTACATGCAGCATTTTATAGGGTGCAACAACCATGAGACTATAGGGACCTTACATGCAGCATTTAATAGGGTACAACAACCATGAGACTATAGGGACCTTACATGCAGCATTTAATAGGGTACAACAACCATGAGACTATAGGGACCTTACATGCAGCATTTTATAGGGTGCAACAACCATGAGACTATAGGGACCTTACATGCAGCATTTTATAGGGTACAACAACCATGAGACTATAGGGACCTTACATGAAGCATTTTATAGGGTACAACAACCATGAGATTATAGGGACCTTACATGCAGCATTTTATAGGGTACAACAACCATGAGATTATAGGGACCTTACATGAAGCATTTTATAGGGTACAACAACCATGAGACTATAGGGACCTTACATGCACATTGGTCATTGTAAACGTACAATCAGTCGTTGTTCGTTAGACCACTTACTAACATCAAGAGTGTATCAAACTGTGCATGATACATGTATTATATATGTATGATATATGTATGATATATGTGTGATATATGTATGATATATGATATATGTATGATATATGTATGATATATGTATAATATATGTGTGATATATGCATGATATGCTGTGTTCTTACACTCAAGTCCGCCACATACACAAGTATTCTAACGAAAATCATATAATCGACTAGTAGCTTAAGATAGGTATGTTCATCTTTGTCTTGTGACTATGTGCTCCACAAATATTGCGTTTATTATAATTATTATATCTAAAACTAAATATGTATCTATATCTAGAGATATATATATATATACTAAATATAAACTATAACCGACTAGTATCAGTCTTTATGTGTGTAAATCTATATTTATAGATGCATCTATTTATAGACTATGACCGACTAGTACCTATGAATGAACGTGTATGCATCTATACAGTGATCCCTCGTTTTTCGCGGTTAATGGGGACCAGAACCTTCCGCGAAAGGTGAAAAACCGCGAAGTAGGATGTGTTCTTAGGAATTTTTGTGTATGCGGGTACAAGAATGTTTTAAATATGTAAACAGTAAACAACATTAAGCTACAGTATGCGAGACAGTCAACAGCGTGTGCAAGACTGGCGAGACACAACAAGAGAAGATGCTAGGTGAGGCTGCGATGATGCGCAGACAATCAACTCACAGGGATAAATTCACTCGTGCTCTCATTGGTTGATGTCGCGCCGGAAACCAATCACAGTCAACTAATCTCTTTGTTTGGCATGCAGGGAATCTTCTCTCTCGCGCATCAACATGAAACAACGCGCCTATCCGCAATGTGGCTGCCGACATGGCCGTATTTTTTCGTTTTTATTTTTTGATGAATATTTTGGAAAAACCCGCGATACAGAAGCTCTATATGTATACACAATGTATAGACTAATAGACTAGTATGCATCTATATATGTATACACTATGTATAGACTAATAGACTAGTATGCATCTATATATGTATACACTATGTATAGACTATAATAGACTAGTATGCATCTATATATGTATAGCCTATCTATAGACTACAATCGACTAGTACCTATATATGTATACACTATGTATAGACTATAATAGACTAGTATGCATCTATATATGTATACACTATGTATAGACTACAATAGACTAGTATGCATCTATATATGTATACACAATCTATAGACTATAATAGACTAGTATGCATCTATATATGTAAACACTATGTATAGACTAATAGACTAGTATGCATCTATATATGTATACACTATGTATAGACTATAATAGACTAGTATGCATCTATATATGTATACACTATGTATAGACTATAATAGACTAGTATGCATCTATATATGAATAGCCTATCTATAGACTACAATCGACTAGTACCTATATATGTATACACTATGTATAGACTACAATAGACTAGTATGCATCTATATATGTATACACAATGTATAGACTAATAGACTAGTATGCATCTATATATGTAAACACTATGTATAGACTAATAGACTAGTATGCATCTATATATGTATACACTATGTTTAGACTATAATAGACTAGTATGCATCTATATATGTATAGCCTATCTATAGACTACAATCGACTAGTACCTATATATGTATACACTATGTATAGACTATAATAGACTAGTATGCATCTATATATGTATAGCCTTTCTATAGACTACAATCGACTAGTACCTATATATGTATACACTATGTATAGACTATAATAGACTAGTATGCATCTATATATGTATAGCCTATTTATAGACTACAATCGACTAGTACCTAGACATGTTTGTTTTAAACATTATTTCCATGGCATTTTCTTAAATTTGGTTCCATCTCGCTAGGCTACGTGGTTCGTCTGCGAGCTTTTCCGAAATAGTTGCAAAGCTCAAACAAATTTTCAGCTATTTAGTTATGAAACCCGGGCTAGCCGTCTAATAAGAGAATAGGATAGAAAAGAGGTAGTACTCGTGCACGCACGCACGCACGCACGCACGCAAACACTCATGTTCCCCCTCTCTCTCTCTCTCTTACACACACACACACACACCAACTCAGTAAACATGCTGTGCTGAAAGTTTCCAATAAAAAGAATTGGTAACATCTTAAAAAGGGTATAAGTGTATGTAAGTCAATATAAACTC
>SMMW01000207.1:242500-317500 GCA_004794655.1 Marisa cornuarietis
AAAAAAAAAGACTTTCTGAATCAGTCTACAATAGGTCGCTTCAAGAAAAACCTTGGACTAAGGATGTTCTCTAGGGCCACTTATCAAATGTGAGGACAATGTTGCTGTTGGACTGATCTTTGTGATCACTCATGTCTTTAGAGGAAATGCACAGTCTTCTCATTCTGTCACTTCTTCTGGTCACGTGGTCCACATCCACTTATGGCAGCAGCCCTCAGGACCACGAACTCATACTCGGCACCTTCCCAGAAGGCTTTGCATTCGGTACTGCGACGGCTGCCTATCAGATCGAGGGCGCATGGCAGGAAGACGGTACGTTATCTAACACTGACAGTCAGTTATCTAATAATAATAATAATAATAATAATAATAATAATAATAATAATAATAATAATAATAATAATAATAATAATAATGGGAACTTATTGTCAGGGTATGCACACACAGAAAGGTCACAAACAACACACCGACCAACACTGCTTCCCTCACGTGCTCTTTCACTCAACAAACTACCTAGCTCTGTACGTGGGCTAGTAATTCTGTGTAATTTCGGGAAGAGGTGGTTCTGACTTGTATTTATAGGGTAGCAGCAAAAATTCACAAATTTCAAATATTTTTCCAACTCTCAAAGAATTTCAACAGTTTAACATCAACATATCTATCAACTGATTACAGGCTGAGTAAACCCTTTCAATAACTTAGGTTACTCTAATCAATGTATGGCAACAATCAAGCATGAAGATCATATGAACAACGTATATAACTCTCAACTCTCAATCTTCACATCATTCATCATTCGTCTTTTAATAAACAACTCTTCCTTCTTTAGGTCAAACCCTCTTCAAATGTTCAAACCAAACAGTTTCTCAAAAGGTAACCAGAACGGGAACTACGAAAGTCTCTATACGATCTTCTGATTTAAACCAAAAATGACCAAAACACACTTACTGTCCAAATCCAGTCAGAACACACGCACTCACTGATGTACACGCTCCTAGAATTATCTCCCTTGACACTGTTCTGTTGACGAGCTGTCGGCGCTACTCGTCCATGACCGACTGTCCAACTCCAATACTCCGATTGACGAGGTGCACGCAGCCCTTCTGAAGACAATACACCCCGATACTTGCTGTCGACGATATACTGGGTTGGCGATGGCACACAGCACTTCTGAAGACAATTAATATACTCCGATACTTGCTGTCGACGAGATACTGGGGTTGACGAGGGCACACAGTACTTCTGAAGACAATATACTCCGATACTTGCTGTCGACGAGATACTGGGGTTGACGAGGGCACACAGTACTTCTGAAGACAATATACTCCGATACTTGCTGTCGACGAGATACTGGGGTTGACGAGGGCACACAGTACTTCTGAAGACAATATACTCCGATACTTGCTGTCGACGAGATACTGGGGTTGACTTCTGAAGACCACCCCCAACTAGTTCCTTGAAATCCTAACGATTCCGTGAATAATCACCCCAAACACACTTGATACTTTATGTTACACACCAAAACTACCATACCTCGTTCCAATAACCAAAATTTCTAACCAAATATTGAAAGCGCACGTCATTCTCTCGCTGAACATTCTAAAGACAAGTCAATAAAGAAAACTTATTCCATACCTTGACTAGGCAAGGAATTAGACTGACTCCCCTGTCGCTTTCACACAAAAAGGACTATTACGTCCTTCTCCTTAGACGTCTGGTCTGGGAGTGACTAGAATGAGTTCACACAGCTACAGTGACTATTTCACTCAGTCACGCCTTCTTCCATAAACCATGCTCACAATCATGCACGCACAAGCATACCATAAAGGGTGACTATCCCTACTTCTTAACACATATAAGGGAGCTAACCCCCATTCATAACGCTCGTAAGTCACACGCTCTTCTCACTCCCAACACACTACACACGCTTAACCAGTCAGGGGCGGTAACTCTGATCCCTGACACTTATATAGCACCACATCCCAGCGCTTAGGCAAGCTAATGGCGCTATACAAAGAACACACTATGTCAGTTATTAGAATGACAGGGCTGTTGCTCCGAAGATGACATCCTGTTCTCTAATCAAGATGTCGATGGGTCACAGTAACCATCTACAGACCGTACAATAATTTCTCAAACGCAGAATAAATCGATCAGTCATCAAGAAACGTGGCTTACCCACATGATCATATCTCACCAGAGAGAATCTGCATTAAAATATTAAAACAGACGATGAGGTGAGGTCAATCGTAGTGAGGACAAACGAAGACACTGTCATGGCGTTAGTGGAAGAAAAGAATTTATAATCAGGAGATGGAAAACCTGAAGGTCATAGGCAAGCATGCAGTCGAACACAGTGCAGAAGCCGCCATCAAAACGTGGAGATTAATACAAAGGCACTGGACGCACAAGGACGTCGCAGGACATGGGTACCATTAGTCAACGAAAAGATGTCTCATCCATCTCTTTAAATTAAAAAGGGTAGAAAGCTACAGGCAATTTAACCCTGTAGTATAAATAGAACTAAACACAAATCTGATACACATAAATAGCATACACAGAACTACACAACAATCCGATACACATAAATAGTATACACAGAACTACACAACAATCTGATACACATAAATAGTATACACAGAACTACACAACAATCCGATACAGATAAATAGTATACACAGAACTACACAACAATCCGATACACATAAATAGTATACACAGAACTACACAACAATCCGATACACATAAATAGTATACACAGAACTACACAACAATCTGATACACATAAATAGTATACACAGAACTACACAACAATCCGATACACATAAATAGTATACACAGAACTACACAACAATCTGATACACATAAATAGTATACACAGAACTACACAACAATCCGATACACATAAATAGTATACACAGAACTACACAACAATCTGATACCCATAAATAGTATACACAGAACTACACAACAATCCGATACACATAAATAGTATACACAGAACTACACAACAATCCGATACAGATAAATAGTATACACAGAACTACACAACAATCCGATACACATAAATAGTATACACAGAACTACACAACAATCCGATACACATAAATAGTATACACAGAACTACACAACAATCTGATACACATAAATAGTATACACAGAACTACACAACAATCCGATACACATAAATAGTATACACAGAACTACACAACAATCCGATACACATAAATAGTATACACAGAACTACACAACAATCTGATACACATAAATAGTATAAATAGAACTACACAACAATCTGATACACATAAATAGTTTACAGAACTAAACCCAGCTTTTTAACACCAGCCCAGCACACTACAACATCATAAAGTATTTCTGTCTGATCATGGAGTATTTCTGTCTGATCATAAAGTATTTCTGTCTGATCATGGAGTATTTCTGTCTGATCATAAAGTATTTCTGTCTATTCACGAAGTATTTCTGTCTGATCATAAAGTATTTCTGTCTATTCACGAAGTATTTCTGTCTGATCATAAAGTATTTCTGTCTATTCATGAAGTATTTCTGTGTGATCATGAAGTATTTCTGTCTGATCATGAAGTATTTCTGTGTGATCATGAAGTATTTCTGTCTATTTATGAAGTATTTCTGTCTGATCATGAAGGATATCGGTCTGATCATGAAGTATTTCTGTCTGATCATAAAGTATTTCTGTCTATTTATGAAGTATTTCTGTCTGATCATGAAGGATATCGGTCTGATCATAAAGTATTTCTGTCCGATCATGAAGTATTTGTGTCTGAATATAAAGTATTTCAGTCTGAATATAAAGTATTTCTGTCCGGTCAGTAAGTATTTCTAATCATGAAATATTTCAAGACAATGTGGTTGCTTTCAATGAGGGGATGTTTGTGGGTGCAGGTAAGGGCCTCAGCATATGGGATGTCTACGTACACGCTCCTGGTCACATCAGTAAAGGGTACACTGCGGACGTTGCTGACGACAGCTACCACAAGTACAGAGAAGACGTGAAGATGATGGTGAAGCTAGGGGTAGGTGTTAAAGTATGTTTACTACATTCGGCAAGATACTTTTAGAGATTTACAATACAACGTGTCCAGCTGAAGGTCAAATGCTGGAGACCTGCTCGCACCTGAGGCCAGAAAACTCCTCCCACTCATCTGGCAGCTACTCTGCTGCAACGTCTACCTGATGTATACACTGACAATAAGTTGATGTACACAGATGATGACACTGATATTGACAGTAGAGCTGACACTGACAATGGGTCTGACATGGCACTTACAACATGTTTATGTACACAGGTGACGCACTACCGCTTCTCTATCGCCTGGTCACGTTTGATGCCCAACGGCACGTCGAGCTCAATCAACCAGCGAGGGATCGCGTACTATAATGACGTCATTAACGAGCTGCTGGCCCACAACATCCAGCCGTTTGTGACCTTGTACCACAATGACCTGCCACAGGCCCTGCAGGAGGAGGGCGGTTGGCTCAACCCCGCCATCGTCAACCACTTCCAGGACTACGCCGACCTCTGCTTCCGGTCTTTTGGCGACAGGGTGAGCGAGGGGATAACAGATCATAGCACACGGCAGGACTGCGCCGCTAGTGAAAAGCTTTCAGTATTGACAAGATCATTGCAAAATGCAGAGAGAAAAAGTAAAGTTTTATCAGAAAACAAGAAAGAGTAGCATTAACAATAGAAAACCAATCTCTACATTTACCTACAGACCAAGACTAAACATACTGTAATCTGTAAGAAAACAATGTGTGCATACAACTAAAGACTAAACACTGTAATACATATGTACATAGATACCCAAAGACCAAGAGTAAACATACTGTAATCTTTAACGAAACAATGTGTGCATATAACTAAAGACTAAGCACAGTTTAAGTAATATGTACATATACCCAAAGGCCAACACTAAGCATACTGCTGTAATCTGTAAGAAAACAATGTGTGCATATACTGTGACTGTTTTGTCAGGTTGCGCAAATCGCCCGTTTTCACCTGTAATTTACAAATAATTCTCACAACAAGTTTATGTATTTTTAAAGGTAAAACGGTGGATTACGTTCAACGAACCTTTGATGTTTACATGGCTGGGGTACAATATCGGGTACTCCGCACCCGGCGTAAGACAGAACAACGGGACCTACGTGGGCGCCTACATCGTCATCAAGTCTCATGCCGCGGCTTACCATTTGTACGACACCCGCTATAGGGCTACTCAACAAGGTTAGTTACACAATACATAATACAACTACCAATAAGTGCAATACTCACCACAACAAATACAACTACCAGTACACTCTACACTTCTCTACACAATACTCAATAGAACTCTCAATAAAGTACTCTCTACACAATACTCAATAGAACTACTAATAATATAACTTACTCTACACAATACTCAATGGAGCTACCAATAATATAACGTACTCTCTACACAATACTCAACAGAACTACCAATAATGTAAAGTACTCTCTACACCTCTCTACACAATACTCAATGGAACTACCAATAACATAACGTACTCTCTACACAATACTCAATAGGACTACAAATGAAATACTCTCTACACCTCTCTACACAATACTCAATATTAATACCAATAATGTTAAGTACTTTCTATATAATACTCAATAGGACGACCTATGAAATACTCTCTACACCTCTCTACACAATATTCAGTAGAACTACCGATAATGTAAAGTACTCTCTACACCTCTCTACACAATACTCAACAGAACTACCAATAATGTAACGTACTCTCTACACAATACTCAGTAGAACTACCAATAATGTAAAGTTCTCTCTACGCATACCCAATAGGACTATAAACAAGGTGAAGTGCTTTCCCAGTCAGTCCTATGACCGGTGTCACGATCTCCTGCCTTTCCGAGACCATGATTTTAGGTCATGCAGTGCGCAGGCGCAGGGGTCAGCAGGTGACGCATGCGCAGAGAGTGTAAATATGCGATCTTCTTATACCGTGAGATGAGTGTGAGTACGAGAAGAGGATTTTATCATGTGTTAGGACAGTATATGTCTTGAATTTAACAACATTGTCAATTGTGGAAGACTTGCGGATCGAGGATGTGTTGTAATGCAGCTCAGTGATATGTCACCTGGACATGACCTGCTGACCCCTGCGCCTGCGCACTGTGTGACCTAAAATCATGGTCTCGGAAAGGCAGGAGATCGTGACACCGGCACCTGTGGTTGGGGGGATCACATGGATAGACGCGGCAGCTTACAGGGGCCGCCACTCTTGTCTATTGTGGGCGATAGTCAGCAGGTCCTGTACAGGACGACCAGTCCAGTCTTTGACGTTCGTAAGTCAGTTCTTCCTCTGACCACCCCGGTGTCGGCCACCCTCCATGGTGTCTTGAAGGACAGTCTTCGACAGGCTGTCGTGCCGGGTCACATGACCAAAGAAGACCAGCTGACATCGCTTGACTGTTGATAGTGAGGTTCCTGGTGTCCTACCAATGTGGCCATCTTGTTTCTTACAAAGTCGTTGATTCTTTGTATGAGGTCCGGAACAGCCTCCTCAGGCACTTGTAGTCTCTTCTTGAACTCTCTGCACCACACTCAACCGATCTGTCAGCCAGTCGCCCAGCACTGACACCAGGGTTTCGCACTCTGCGCCGTCTTGTGACCTGGACATGTGTATGTTTCAGGATGACTCAGGAACTCAACTTGCCTTCTGCTCCTCCACCTCTGCTGAGAGGCTTACGGCGTCCTCCATTCTGTGTTGCAATCCCACGCTCCTGCTGTCTGTACCCAAGTTCGCCCCATAGTTACCAGTGGGGTGTTACCTCCTACACAAGCCCACTATTTACCAGTATAGTTTCAGTGTGTAGTTACCTCCTACACTAGCCTACTATGTACCAGTATAGTTCCAGTGTGGTGTTACCCCCTACACTAGCCCACTATGTACCAGTATAGTTCCAGTGTGGTGTTACCCCCTACACTAGCCCACTATGTACCAGTATAGTTCCAGTGTGGTGTTACCCCCTACACTAGCCCACTATGTACCAGTATAGTTCCAGTGAGGTGTTACCTCCTACACTAGCCCACTATTTACCAGTATAGTTACCAGTGGGGTGTTACCTCCTACACAAGCCCACTATTTACCAGTATAGTTTCACTGTGTAGTTACCTCCTACACTAGCCCACTATGTACCAGTATAGTTCCAGTGTGGTGTTACCCCCTACACTAGCCCACTATGTACCAGTATAGTTCCAGTGTGGTGTTACCCCCTACACTAGCCCACTATGTACCAGTATAGTTCCAGTGAGGTGTTACCTCCTACACTAGCCCACTATGTACCAGTATAGTTCCAGTGTGGTGTTACCCCCTACACTAGCCCACTATGTACCAGTATAGTTCCAGTGAGGTGTTACCTCCTACACTAGCCCACTATTTACCAGTATAGTTTCAGTGTGTAGTTACCTCCTACACTAGCCCACTATGTACCAGTATAGTTCCAGTGTGGTGTTACCCCCTACACTAGCCCACTATGTACCAGTATAGTTCCAGTGTGGTGTTACCCCCTACACTAGCCCACTATGTACCAGTATAGTTCCAGTGAGGTGTTACCTCCTACACTAGCCCACTATGTACCAGTATAGTTCCAGTGAGGTGTTACCTCCTATACTAGCATACTGGCCACCAGTATAGTTCCAGTGGGGTGTTACCTCCTACACTAGCCTACTGGGCACCAGTATAGTTCCAGTGAGGTGTTACCTCCTACACTAGCCCACTATGTACTAGTATAGTTCCAGTGGACTGTTACCTCCTACACTAGTCCACTATGTACCAGTATAGTTCCAGTGGACTGTTACCTTCTACACTAGTCCACTATGTACCAGTATAGTTCCAGTGAGGTGTTACCTCCTATACTAGCATACTGGCCACCAGTATAGTTCCAGTGAGGTGTTACCCCTACACTAGCCTACTGGCCACCAGTATAGTTCCCGTGGGCTGTTACCTCCTACACTAGCCCACTATGTACCAGTATAGTTCCAGTGAGGTGTTACCCCCTACACTAGCCCACTATGTACCAGTATAGTTCCCGTGGGCTGTTACCTCCTACACTAGCCCACTATGTACCAGTATAGTTCCAGTGAGGTGTTACCACCTACACTAGCCCACTATGTACCAGTATAGTTCCAGTGAGGTGTTACCCTATACATTAGCCCACTATGTACCAGTATAGTTCCAGTGAGGTGTTACCCCTACACTAGCCTACTGGCCACCAGTATAGTTCCAGTGAGGTGTTACCCCATACATTAGCCCACTATGTACCAGTATAGTTCCAGTGTGGTGTTACCTCCTACACTAACTCACTGGGCACCAGTATAGTTCCAGTGTGGTGTTACCTCCTACACTAACTCACTGGGCACCAGGATAGTTCCAGTGTGGTGTTACCTCCTACACTAACTCACTGGGCACCAGTATAGTTCCAGTGTGGTGTTACCTCCTACACTAACTCACTGGGCACCAGGATAGTTCCAGTGTGGTGTTACCTCCTACATTAACTCACTGGGCACCAGTATAGTTCCAGTGTGGTGTTACCCGCTACACTAGCCCACTCGTTACCTGTATAGTTCCAGTGAGGTGTTACTGGCTACCACTGTAAAGTCTAACACTTACCTCTACACAACGCCTGTTAAAACTGTGGGGTACATTACCCACAAACAATGATACTATATATTACTCCCAGCCGCTAACGCCAGGTTACAGACTTTACATTTGTCCTGAACCCTCCTGAGTACAAATGTCAAGGAAAGTGAGGCGAGCTACCAGCTATCCCAAGCAAGGGCAGACAACTTTCGAGACTGAAAAGGCCTCTCATTCGGTATATACCAGATAAGGGCAGATAAACAAGACGGTTGTACGGTCATCGTCAGTTGACCTTCAGGGGTAAAGGACTGACGACGACGACGACGACGACGATGATGATGATGATGATGATGATGATGATGACGACGACGACGAGTAGGAGAAATATAAAGGATATGTTAATTTCCTCTGCTCTGATCAGACGTGGCCTTGACATGCGTGATGAGCTTAGGTTGCTATGTGAGCAGACTCCATGCTGTCTCAAGGCTATCAAATGGGCCGAACTAGTCACCCGACTATCACTACAACTATGCCTTAGGTTAGCCACTGGACTGTCATCACACCATTATGCTTCAGGTCAGGTGGGCATAACGCTGGATAGCTATTGGTACGAACCCAAAGACCAGACCAACGCATCTGATGTCAGTGCGCAGGCGCGCGCCATGTCTTTCTGGCTCGGACTCTTCGCCACTCCACTCTTCACGGGAGACTACCCCGACGTTGTCAAGACTACGTTGCAGGCTAAAGCTCAGAGGCTGGGGGTGACGTCTCCATTACCTCCCTTCTCGGAGGAGGAGAAACGTAGTATCAACGGTGAGCGGTCCCTCCAGTGACATTACATGTTACATGTTACATGGTGTGGGTTGTATTCTAGCAAGTGTAGTATCAACGGTGAGCGATCCCTCCAGTGACATTACATGTTACATGTTACATGGTGTGGGTTGTATTCTAGCAAGTGTAGTATCAACGGTGAGCGGTCCCTCCAGTGACATTACATGTTACATGTTACATGGTGTGGGTTGTATTCTAGCAAGTGTAGTATCAACGGTGAGCGATCCCTCCCATGACATTACATGTTACATGTTACATGCTGTGGGTTGTATTCTAGCAAGTGTAGTATAAACGGTGAGCGGTCCCTCCAGTGACATTACATGTTACATGTTACATGCTGTGGGTTGTATTCTAGCAAGTGTAGTATCAACGGTGAGCGATCCCTCCAGTGACATTACATGTTACATGTTACATGCTGTGGGTTGTATTCTAGCAAGTGTAGTATCAACGGTGAGCGGTCACTCTGATGACATTACATGTTACATGTTACATGCTGTGGGTTGTATTCTAGCAAGTGTAGTATCAACGGTGAGCGGTCACTCTGATGACATTACATGTTACATGTTACATGCTGTGGGTTGTATTCTAGCAAGTGTAGTATCAACGGTGATAAGTCACTCTGATGACATTACATGTTAATGTAACATGCTGTGGGTTGTATTCTAGCAAGTGTAGTATCAACGGTGAGCGGTCACTCTGATGACATTACATGTTACATGTTACATGCTGTGGGTTGTATTCTAGCAAGTCTAGTATCAACGGTGAGCGATCCCTCCCATGACATTACATGTTACATGTTACATGCTGTAGGTTGTATTCTAGCAAGTCTAGTATCAACGGTGAGCGATCCCTCCCATGACATTACATGTTACATGTTACATGCTGTGGGTTGTATTCTAGCAAGTGTAGTATCAACGGTGAGCGGTCACTCTGATGACATTACATGTTACATGTTACGTGCTGTGGGTAATATTCTAGCTAGCAAGTGTAGTATCAACGGTGAGTAGTCACTCTGATGACATTACATGTTACATGTTACGTGCTGTGGGTAATATTCTAGCTAGCAAGTGTAGTATCAACGGTGAGCGATCCCTCCAATGACATTACATGTTACATGTTACATGCTGTGGGTTGTATTGTAGCAAGTGGATCTATTTGTTGAATATGGTCCCCACTGTTATTTGGGACCAGGCCCTATTGTTTCAGCCTTGAGCACGATTCCACGTGTCTGCCTACCTGGACGATGTGGTCTGAGATCAGACTATAAGTTCTCTTTGTGCAGGTACCCTGGACTTCCTGGGCATCAACCACTACAGCAGCCAGCTTGTGACTGACAACGGCGTTTCTTATAACATGTTTGGATTTTACACAGATCAGAGCATCAGCTTCACAAATGTTACAGGTTATCCCAGGTGAGTGGGAGCTCCTGCTCCACAGACAGCTGTCTAATGCAGGTGTGGGAGACATGTCCTGACATTAGGTCTTATCGTACCAGCAACAACAGTCAGGTTTATGCCACCAACAGCAAAGAAGTCTGTGTGTGTGTGTGCTTGTGTGTGTGTGTGTGTGTGTGCGTGAAATAATAAAATACAATAATAATTAAGCATAACTATTTGAGGTTTGTGGGCCATTTGACCCAAAAACAATTTATGGCTAAAGAATGTACTACTGTGCTGCTAGTTCCAGCAATCACAACAGAGCAGCAGGTCTAGCGCGGCCATTGGACATTTATTTTATGAGTTTCAACTTCATCTTAAAAATGGCAACTTTGTAACAGAACGTCCGGTAAAGATTAGAGAATAATAACTGAACCACACAGGTAGGTACCGACAGTAGAAGATAAACTTGAATCTTGTTGGTAAACATGCACAGTTAGGGTATATCAATAAAAAGATCATATCTTAAACACACAAGTTCTTACAGTGTTTACAGCAAGGATCAACAGCTCATTAAAACCACTTTTGTTCTGTCCATACTGAAGGTCAGGCATATTTTCACAGTCATTTCCCACGCATTTAATTATCCACTGAAGTTACTAAGACAATGTTATGTGGATACATAAGTAGTTAGTCATATCAGGTAGTACGACAATGGTATGTCCACACATATGTAGTTAGTCATATCAGGTAGTAAGAGAACGGTAATTAGTCATATCAGGTAGTTTGACAATGGTATGTGCACATATATGTAGTCAGTCATATCAGGTAGTAAGACAATGGTATGTCCACATATATGTAGTCAGTCATATCAGGTAGTAAGACAATGGTATGTGTACATATATGTAGTCAGTCATATCAGGTAGTAAGACAATGGTATGTCCACATATATGTAGTCAGTCATATCAGGTAGTAAGACAATGGTATGTGCACATATATGTAGTCAGTCATATCAGGTAGTAAGACAGTGGTATGTGCACATATATGTAGTCAGTCATATCAGGTAGTAAGACAATGGTATGTGCACATATATGTAGTCAGTCATATCAGGTAGTAAGACAATGGTATGTGCACATATATGTAGTCAGTCATATCAGGTAGTAAGACAATGGTATGTGCACATATATGTAGTCATATATGTAGTCAGTCATATCAGGTAGTAAGACAATGGTATGTGCACATATATGTAGTCAGTCATATCAGGTAGTAAGACAATGGTATGTCCACACATAAGTAGTCAGTCATATGAGGTAGTTTGACAATGGTATGCGCACATAAGTAGTCACATCAGGTAGTAAGACAATGGTATGTGCACATATATGTAGTCAGTCATATCAGGTAGTAAGACAATGGTTTGTGCACATATATGTAGTCAGTCATATCAGGTAGTAAGACAATGGTATGTGCACATATATGTAGTCAGTCATATCAGGTAGTTTGACAATGGTATGTGCACATATATGTAGTCAGTCATATCAGGTAGTAAGACAATGGTATGTCCACACATAAGTAGTCAGTCATATGAGGTAGTTTGACAATGGTATGCGCACATAAGTAGTCACATCAGGTAGTAAGACAATGGTATGTTTGTACATAAGTAGTTAGTCATATCAGGTAGTAAGACAATGGTATGTCCACACATAAGTAGTCAGTCATATGAGGTAGTTTGACAATGGTATGTGCACATATATGTAGTCAGTCATATCAGGTAGTAAGACAATGGTATGTGCACATATATGTAGTCAGTCATATCAGGTAGTTTGACAATGGTATGTGCACATATATGTAGTCAGTCATATCAGGTAGTAAGACAATGGTATGTGCACATATATGTAGTCAGTCATATCAGGTAGTTTGACAATGGTATGTGCACATATATGTAGTCAGTCATATCAGGTAGTAAGACAATGGTATGTGCACATATATGTAGTCAGTCATATCAGGTAGTAAGACAATGGTATGTCCACACATAAGTAGTCAGTCATATGAGGTAGTTTGACAATGGTATGCGCACATAAGTAGTCACATCAGGTAGTAAGACAATGGTATGTTTGTACATAAGTAGTTAGTCATATCAGGTAGTAAGACAATGGTACGTGCACACATTACTCATTCGCCCAATCCTTATGGTCATTACATCCTACATAAAATTTGTTCTCTGTGCGTGTGTGTGTGTGTGTGTGTGTGTGTGTGTGTGTGTAGTCTAGCTTATCGCACAGATACAGGTTCTGAGAATGACTACCCACGTCTCATGGGATTCGGTTTGCGCAAACTGCTGAACTACATACGTACTACCTACAACAATCCTGTGGTGTACATCACTGAAAACGGCTACAAAGGTTGTGGCACAATGAAGGACGAGAAGCGCATTGAATACATTCGAGAATACAGCAACAACGTCTTGAAAGGTGAGTCCACATGAAATGAAACAGGTAAACCACAGAGTTCTTTGAGTTCTTAGAAAATTAGCAAGACTTCATAGCAGTTACTCAAAGTTTACTGTAATGTTTACTCTGTTTGTAGCAGTTACACAAAGTTTACTGTATAATGTTTACACTGCTCATTGCAGTTACTCAAAGTTTACTCGGTACGTAGCAGTTACTCAAAGTTTACTGTAATGTTTACACTGCTCATTGCAGCTACTCAAAGTTTACTGTAATGTTTACACTGCTCATTGCAGTTTGTTTTTTTTTGTCGTTCGCCTGGTTACACCTGGAGGCCAGCTCTTGAGATGAAACTGGTGGTTTTTCGTAGAGTCTCCGCTGGCCCGTACAGTTTGTTAAGCAGAGTCTCCGACTGTGGGCAAATCTCTTCCCTTAGGGGACGGAGGTTCCCACAGTCCTGTAGGATATGTTCTGCAGTCTGGTCTGCTTCTCCACATGGGCATCTCGGGGACGGTACGAGGTGTAGCTTCTTGTGTAGATGTTGAAGCAGTCTGTTGTGCCCGGTCCTGAGGCGGAAAATAACGACCTGGTCCGGTCTGGACAGCTGATGGTAACTGTCTCGTGGTTGTTGTGGCCTGTACATAGATTTGATGATGGTTTTCATCTCTGACATGTTGACTGCATTGTCTTCTTGCTCGTCCTCTGCACCCAACTTAGCCATCCTGTCAGCCTCCTCATTCCCATCTATTCCGCAGTGTGATGGGATCCATTGTAGGGCTGTTCTGAGGCACTTGGTGTTTAGCAGTGCATCCTCCAGGTCTGGCAGTTTGTTGTTGTTGATTGCCTGCAGCACAGACAGAGCATCGGTCAGGAAGACAACCTGGCTGTCGTGGTCTGCTTTGCTGCTGATGGTATTTGCTGCATGGACCAGGGCTTCTATTTCTGCTCTATAGTTTGTACAGTGGAGGCCAGTTGGTATTGCTGCTGCCTGCCGCTGTCCATTTGGGAACTGGATGTAGACACCAGCCCCTCCTCTTTGGGTAGCATCTGTGGCTGACCCATCTGTGTAGGCCCTTATCCATGATTCCTGGGGGGTACCTTTCTTCTAGCATGGCTAGTGTCAGGGCTCTCTTGCTCACGTTGTTATGCTCATCCTTTGTTGCGAGGTGAGGAACTGTGGTGCAGATGGTGATGTTCCCTGTTCTGTCTTTCCAGAACAGAGGATCGAGGGAGGGAGTCGGTACCAGGACCTGCGCGGGAAGCTTTGTTTGGTGTTTTCTGTGTAATGCCTTTGTCACTCGTACAAAATTAGATCTTTTCAGTCTTCCCGAGGACAGTAGTTTCTGTCTGGCACTCATCAGGTGGTCTTCACTGTGCCTGTACTTGGTGGCCTGCACGAGTGCTTTGCATTCTCTTCTCTTGTTTAGTGGGGAAATGCCTGTTATCTGCTCCATCATATCTATTGGTGTAGATCTCATGGCGCCTGTTATGATTCTCAGTGCTTGGTTCTGTACCTTGTCCAAAGTCTGATGGTGTGACTTGGCTGCTGTCATCCACGTGCTTGATCCGTATTCTAGATGTGGTCTTACAGTACCTTGGTACACGGTCTTCAGGATCTGTTCGTTAGCGCCCCAGTGTGTTCCTGTCAGCTTTCTCATGATGTTCAGCTTTCTTCTAGCTTTTGTTTCTGCGTCCAGGATGTGTTGCTTCCATGTCAATCTTTTGTCAAAAGTGACTCCCAGGTACGTCTGCTGGTCTTCAAGTGTCAGCGTAGCGTCTCCCAACTTTAGTCTGCCAGCTTGTGCTTTGGTGGAGAGAGAGAAAAGTGTGACTGTTGTCTTGTCTCGGTTGATGGTGACACACCAGTTGTCTGCCCAGGCTGCCACTTTGTCTAGTGCAAGCTGCATCCTGTGGGTTGCTGTTGTTGCATACTCTTCTGAGCACCATATGACCAGGTCGTCTGCATACAGTGCTGCCTGGACTCCCTTTGGGAGCTCTGGTACCAGGTCGTTGATGAAGAGTATAAACAAGGTCGGCGAGAGTACTCCCCCCTGTGGTACTCCATGCCGTAGCAGCACCTTACGGCCACAGTGTCCATCTACAATCACCCTGGCTTTTCGGTTGTGTAGGTAGGACTTAATCCACCGGTACATGTTGCCGCTGATGCTGCTTCGCTGGAGCTTGACCAGGAGTCCATCCTTCCATACCTTGTCGAAAGCCTTCTGCATATCAATAAAGACCGCTAGGGTGACCTTCTGGGCTTGGAAGGCATCTTCAATGGCCTGCGCTAGGTGCGTTGTTTGATCTTCTGTGCTTCTGTATCTTCTGAAGCCTGCTTGCTCTGGGATGATGATACTTTCAGATTCCAGGTACCACTGCAGGCGCTGATTGATGATGCGCTCTATGGTCTTGCAGACGCAGCTTGTCAGGCTGATGGGGCGGTAGCTCAAGATTCGCGACTTGTTCTTCCCTTTTTTTCAGAACAGGGATCATCCTGGCTTCCTTCCAGCATTGAGGTACCTGGCCTTCTCTCCAGCTAAGGTTGAAAATGTCCAGTAATTTGGTGAGGGCTGTGCTGCCAAGGTGTTGCAGCATCTCATTCGTTATGTTGTCTGGACCTGGAGATTTTTCTTCTTCAACTGTTTGATGGCGTTCTTCAGTTCTTGAATGGTAATATCTTGCTGCATCGATTCATGAACATCCCCTTTTGTTGTTCTTTCTTTCTCTTCTTTTCTGGCTTCTTTTTTCAGATGCAGTGGGATGGTGATGCTGCTCTCCTTTGCATATGCTTGCGCAAATATATTTGCTGCTGTCTTATCTGTCAATATCTGTCCATCTTCTTCAAGGGTGATCTTCTGTCCCTTGTTGCCCTCGTCATTTAGTGCCTTAGTCAGCCTCCACAGTTTGATGGTATCTCTCTCCATATTCAGCCCTGCTGTCTTTTCTCTCCAGCTTCTTCTCTTGCACTCTATTTTTATTCTTAGCAGTTTGGCTTTTGTTTCTTGCAGCTTGATGTTATTTTCTTGACTGGGGCTGGTTTCTGCTTCTTCTCTGGCTTTTGTCAGGTCGTCATGGGCTCTCTGTAGTTCTGCTGTCCAGTACGGAGTATAGTCCTTTCGCACCCCTCTTGGGATAGTTTCTTTAGCTGCCTTGATGATACTGGCGTTGAAATCTTTGACGACCTTGTTGATGTTTGGTCCTTCCACCTTGATATCTTCTGTAAGCTCATTTGTTCGTATTCTGAACAGCCCCCACTGTGCCTTCTTATGATTCCATCTGGCATGCTGCGGGGGTTCAGGTGTCGTACTTCCTTTGATGGTGAGGAGTACTGGGCGATGGTCACTTCCTCCCAGCTGGTCTAAGACTTTTCTGCTCAAATTTTTGTGGATGTCGTCTGTGCAGAGCGCCAGGTCTGGTTTTGTTGTTGTATGCCAGCGGCGCGAAAAGAAGGTTGGTGGATCTGTGGGGTCGTTGACAAGGATTAGATGGTTCTCGTCTTGCCAAGCTTCAATATCTTCTCCTCGCTTATCAAGGGTGTTGTATCCCCAACTTTGGGACTGGCTGTTAAAGTCTCCAGCGATGAGGAAGCCGCTGTCTAGAACCTGGATAGTGTCAAGGGATAGCATCTTGTCACTGGGGCAGTAATAGTTGATAACATGGAGGACGTTGTTTGTGGTGGAGACCTTAACTTCTATGTATTCCGCCTCATCCATGTATCTTTTGGTCTCGCTAGCATTCATGTTGTTTCTGACTAGGGTCAACACTCCGCCTTTCTTTCTCCCCTGGCGATCACTCCTGAAAGTCTGGTATCCTCTGATCTTGAAGGGCTTTTCTTTTTGTAGGTGAGTTTCTTGTATACAGCAGATGTTAATGCTGTTCTGGTGCAAGAACTGTTCTAGTTCTGTCTTCTTATTGGTAACCCCTTCTGCATTCCAATGCATGATATTAATGTTGGGGTTGTCTTTGGCTTTGGTGGTACGCTGGCCAGTCGCTTTCCTTCCTCGTCCCCTGGCTTCACGAGACGGGTTGAAGGGACCTCCAGTAGCTGAGGGTGGGCTCCTTTGAGGCACGGAGCCCGGCACTGCACCTGCCTGGCGGGTCTTCACAGGGCGAGCACCATTTCTGTCAATTCTGTCTCCAAGTGTCATATAGGCAGTGTTGCGTGGTGGAGTGGTTGTTTCAGAGTGCGCCTTGTGGCCCACCACCTCCGACTTCAGCACTCATGGATCACTCTTTGTCTGGTCTCTACCCTTCGACCTGTCCGACATGGGTGACCCTGCTAGGAGCTGACGCTCCTGTCGGCATAGCTCTTAGGGTCATCGAGATACACAAGCCCCCCGACCGCGACAAGGTGGTGATCCATCGGGGGGGGCTCATTGCAGTTACTCCTAGTTCAGTGTTATGTTTATACTGTTTATGCTCTTCTCTCTCAACACCGATACCCGACTCACGTTTAATGTATCTACGTATATTTATTTAGACAGAATTTTCATTGGCTGCTCTACAGCTCCTCTCGTCTCTCGCTCTCTCACTGTTCAGTCCAACTCCAGATTGTCTCCCTGCTTTCCACCCTCTAGTCTAGTCTCTCAGTTGCTACACATACAGACATGGGGTCAAAGGCCGTCTGTCTATACTATTTGTAAATAGTAATCTCACTACGATTGCTTACACTGCTTATGGCAGTTACTCATAGCTCATTGTTACTTTACACTGTTCATTGCAGTTATTTCTGTCTAAGTGCTATGTTTACATTCTTTATGCAGTTACTCATAGCTCAGGGCTGTGTTTACACTGTTCATTGCAGTTATTTCTGTCTAAGTGCTATGTTTACACTCTTTATGCAGTTACTCATAGCTCAGGGCTGTGTTTACACTGTTCATTGCAGTTATTTATGTTTACACTGTTTATGCAGTTGCTCATAGCTCAGTGTTACTTTACACTGTTCATTGCAGTTATTTCTGTTTAAGGGTTATGTATACACTGTTTATTCAGCTACTCATCGCTCAGTGTTACTTTAACCTTTCATTGCAGTTATTTATGTTTACACTGTTTATGCAGTTGCTCATAGCTCAGTGTTACATTACCTTGTTCATTGCAGTTAATTCTGTTTAAGTGTTATGTTTACACTGTTTATGCAGTTACTCATAGCTCAGTGTTACTTTACACTGTTCATTGCACTTGCTCATGTTGTTCATTGTTTACAGTTTCCCACTTTGATAGCCTGTTTTCTAACCTTTATTTTGCCCGCCAGCCATTCGAGACGGATGTGATGTCAGAGGCTACTTCGTGTGGAGCCTCCTGGACAACTTCGAGTGGAATTCCGGGTACACTGTCAGGTTTGGCTTGTACTACGTGGACTTTGAAAGAGACGACAGACCTCGTTACCCCAGGTCTAGTGTCGACTTCTACTCACTGCTAATTAGAGAGAGAGGCTTCACCCCTGCTGTCCTCGACTTCCGGGCATGTGAGTTGATATTTAAGGGACAAAATATTCTCGGCTCTAAATATATCATAAGTAGTTAGACTTTTTATTAACTTAAGATCTTGATATTGTTTATTAGAGTACCTTCCATTACATATCCAATTATAATCATCACAGACCACATCTCATCATGATTTTTACAGACCACAGTAAAAGAGTTAGTCTTGTTTCTAAAATCCATGATCTCCATATTGTTTTATTAGATTCTCTCCCGTTACAGAGTCCATCTAATGATGATTACTACAGGCTGCTGTAGTAGACTTTACCATCTTACTAAATTTCAAGATATTGGTATTGCTTATTTGATTACCTCCCATTACAGAGCCCATCTAATGATCACTACAGACTACTGTAGAAGAAATACTGTTTTGACTAAATTTCAAGATATTGGTATTGCTTATTGATTACCACTCTTCACAAACTACAGTAGATCATTTGGTCTTAATATTCAAATGTAGAGTATTGTTTATGAGATTACCTCCGGTACAGAGCCAGTGTAATCAGGATCATTACAAAGGGCCGTAAGCTATTAATTCTCACTACACACTCTCCACACGGCGACCTGTTTGTTTTTTTCAGATCCTGCTGACCGGGACACCTTTCTCTACGACCATTTCCCACAAAACTTCTCGTGGGGTGTGGCCACTTCGGCCTACCAGGTGGAGGGCGCGTGGAACGAGGACGGTAAGGTGGCTACCATTCTATTTATTTATTACTTATTTATTTTTTATTTACTTAAACGCCTAGACATAAGTAGCGTTTATGTGCACTCCCAATATTGTTATATGACATTTGAGAGAACTACCATTTGTGAGCTTGTGATAAAAGGAAGAAGCGTGTCAAGAGTAGAATTATGGCACAACATTGTCCCCTTACACAGGTCAAGAGAGAATGTCTATAAATAACTTTCCGCATCACCATGCAGGAAAAGGGCCTAGCATCTGGGACACATTTGTTCACCACGGTAGCCATGTGATGGACAGACAGACGGGCGACGTGGCCTGTGACAGCTACCATCACATCGCTGATGATGTCAAGATGCTCAAAGATCTAGGTGTAAGTATGTTGGGGTCATAGTCCTCGTGACAACGCTATTTATGTCGTGTTAGGGTCCTCGTGACAGCGGTATTATATGTTGTTTTAGGGTCCTCGTGACAATGGTATTATATGTCGTGTTAGGGTCCTCGTGCCAATGGTATTATGTTGTGTTAGGGTCCTCGTGCCAATGGTATTATGTCGTGTTAGGGTCCTTGTGCCAATGGTATTATGTCGTGTTAGGGTCCTCGTGACAGCGGTATTATATGTTGTTTTAGGGTCCTCGTGACAATGGTATTATATGTCGTGTTAGGGTCCTCGTGCCAATGGTATTATGTTGTGTTAGGGTCCTCGTGCCAATGGTATTATGTCGTGTTAGGGTCCTTGTGCCAATGGTATTATGTCGTGTTAGGGTCCTCGTGACAGCGGTATTATATGTTGTTTTAGGGTCCTCGTGACAATGGTATTATATGTCGTGTTAGGGTCCTCGTGCCAATGGTATTATGTTGTGTTAGGGTCCTCGTGCCAATGGTATTATGTCGTGTTAGGGTCCTATATGTCGTGTTAGGGTCCTCGTGACAGCGGTATTATATGTCGTGTTAGGGTCCTTGTGACAGTGGTACGTGTTAGGGTCCTCGTGACAGCGGTATTATATGTCGTGTTAGGGTCCTTGTGACAGTGGTATTATATGTCGTGTTAGGGTCCTTGTGACAGTGGTATTATATGTCGTGTTAGGGTCCTCGTGACAGCGGTATTATATGTCGTGTTAGGGTCCTTGTGACAGTGGTATTATATGTCGTGTTAGGGTCCTCGTGACAATGGTATTATATGTCGTGTTAGGGTCCTTGTGACAACGCTATTTATGTCGTGTTAGGGTCCTCGTGACAATGGTATTATGTCGTGTTAGGGTCCTCGTGACAATGGTATTATGTCGTGTTAAGGTCCTCGTGACACCGCTATTTATGTCGTGTTAGGGTTCTCGTGACAATGGTATTATGCTGTGTTAGGGTCCTCATGACAATGATAATGTCGTGTTAGGGTCCTCGTGCCAATGGTATTATATGTCGTGTTAGGGTCCTCGTGACAATGATATTTTGTCGTGTTAGGGTCCTGGTTACAAGGGTATTTATGTCGTGTTAGAGTCCTTGTGACAGCGGTATTTTGTCGTGTTAGGGTCCTGGTTACAAGGGTATTTATGTCGTGTTTGGGTCCTTGTGACAGCAGTATTGTTGTAGTGTCTCTGTCCTTGAGACAGTGATATACTCAGTCATCGAAAGCGCCACACCCAGGACAAAGGTCACAGCAACAGATGATTTGTTTTACCAGAATTTACATATTTCTATTCTCAGCGTTTGAAGGGAAGCCGTTACGATGACCCGATTGTTAAATCAGTGCCATTACACACCACCGTCGGTTTTTTTATTGTCATTTTCTTTTTAACAACGAGGTCATGCCACATTTATTGCCGTGTCGTCATAAAGGTGCAGCACTACCGGTTCTCCATCGCCTGGAGCCGCATCTTGCCAGACGGCACGCCCGAGTCATTTAACGCCTTAGGGGTTAAATACTACAACGACCTCATCGACGCTCTGGTCGCCAACAACATCCAGCCCATGGTCACACTATATCACTATGACCTGCCCCAAGCCCTGCAGGACCGCGGTGGCTGGAGGGATGATGCCATCATCGACCACTTCAACAACTATGCTCGTGTCTGCTTTGAGCAGTTTGGAGACAGAGTGAGTTCACATGATCTGTCGTATAGTTAACAATAGTCACCACACGAACAAAATTAAGAACAGGACCAGGATTATGTTAAAACTGTCAGCCTAAGAACGGCACCAGGATTATGTTAACATGCTAGTCTTGGAATAGCACCAGGATTATGCTAACGTGTCAGTCTAAGAGCAGCACCAGGGTTATGTTAACCTCTAAACCTAACAGCACCAGCAGGATCCTTCTCGACTGACTGGCACAGTGGTTAACTGATTATTAACGTTCAACGTAGGGTTACGAGGCCAATAAGAAAGCCTGCATGACATATGGGTTTTTCTTCAAATGGCTGAAGAAAGTAGACGCAGCGATGGTCCGGAAGAAAAGAAGAATCATTCTTATCATCGACAGTTGCACAGGACATAACAAGACCCCTGTCAAGAAAGCTGTGACAAGTAAGTTTTCTGTGTTGGATAAGACATCTAAGCTTTATCCTCTAGACCAGGGCATCATTAACAATTTCAGGTTGCGATACCGCAAACTCGTGAGGAAAATGATACGGGATATCAAAGAGAAACGCCCACTTGGAACTGACCTCTTAGAAGCGATGCGAATGTCCCGGAGGAAACAATCAAGAACTGCTTCAAACAAGCAGGGTTTGACATCAGAGCTTTGATGATTTAGAGGAGCACTTGAAGGAAATGTTAATGGAAACACGACGCACTTCCAAATCTTCAAGAATAGTCCACGGTTCTGACAACTGCTGGCGCTAATAAGTCGGTCGGTCGGTCGGTCGGTCGGTCGGTAAGTCGGTCCGGTCAAGTCAAGTCAAGTCAGTCAGTCAGTCAGTCCCTTGCCTGGCACCTGTGGTTGGGGGGATCACATGGATAGATGCGGCAGCTGACAGGGGCCGCCACTCTTGTCTATTGTGGGCGATAGTCAGCAGGTCCTGTACAGGACGACCAGTCCAGTCTTTGATGTTCGTAAGTCAGTTCTTTCTCTGTCCACCGCGGTGTCGGCCACCCTCCAAGGTACGTTGAAGTACAGTCTTCCACAATGTGTCGTGCCGGGTCACATGACCAAACACTTGAAGGATAGTCTTGGACAAGGTGTCATGCGGGTCACATGACCAAAGACTTGAAGGATAGTCTTGGACAAGGTGTCGTGCCGGATCACATGACCAAAGACTTGAAGGATAGTCTTGGACAAGGTGTCGTGCCGGGTCACATGACCAAAGACTTGAAGGATAGTCTTGGACAAGGTGTCGTGCCGGATCACATGACCAAAGAAGACCAGCTTACGTCACTTGACTGTTGATAGTAGAGGTTCCTGGTGTCCTACCAGTGTCTCGAAGTTGACTGTGTGGTGAATGCTTGGGAAGAACTAACGGACGCTGACGTTATTGCTGAGGTGGTAAACGAAGAACAAAAGGAAAATGAGAGAAGTGATGAGGAAGAAGACGGCTCAAACTCCATGTTATTTATTATTTGTTCTAAGTATAGGTAGAACAGCGGCACGTTCTTGGGAAGCCACGTGACCTACAGTTCACAAATTATGCCACCACACCAAGGCGTAAGCACAACATTCCCTAGGAATACACAATAGTACAATAACAAATGTATCTTACAAGTGCTTGTATAATATTTTACTTTCAAACGTATTCATTGCAAGAAAGTTACAGCAAACGAATTAAATACAGAGAATTGTTACCCAACTCATGGGTTTTTGAATCAGAGAATCCGCACCCTTGTAATTCTGAGTAACATCTGTGCCTGGTCAGTTGTGTGCCTAAACGAAATAACAGCCTAGATTTATATTTGCAGTTCATCGATTCCATGCAGAGTGTGTATATTAATATGTAATTACTTAGCAATTAGAGATTGGTACGATATTTTATTCTACAGATGTATAGCAGAAATTCCGAATTCTTTCTCACAGGTAAAGTTCTGGATCACTTTCAATGAACCAGCGGCGTTGGCTTGGTATTGCTATGGTAACGGCCTCTTGGCACCCGGCATCCATGACCCCGCTGTGGGCGTGTACAAAGTGGCCCACAACATCATCCGCTCCCACACCAAGGCCTTCCACACCTACGACACACACTTCCGCCATGTCTACAATGGTGCGTACATTTGTTGATCTGCCCCTTGATGATGGATACTGTCTGCTCCGGGAACTCATTAGTTAGGGTTAGCCGAAAGACCTACGACCAGTATATTGACATGTCCTACTATTCTGGGCGAGACCTTACTCGACACTCGACACTTGAACTGTGCTACATGCTTACAGATCTCTACCCCTGCCCAGTCTAGGTGCGTCATATCATCTGAGTGTGCATCATGTAACCGTTTATAAACCTGTGTTCAGACGGGTGCGCCGAACAATGCATTCCACCAAATGCTGGACTGTGGACAGTGTTACATGCTTACAGGGCTGTTCTGAGAGTACCAACTGGGATGTCTTTTTAGACGCATGTCCTGATCTGGACGACTTAGTCTACGCCATGACTTCATATATCTCCTGTGTAGATTCCACCATTCCATCCGAACAGTTTGTGCTTTACCTTAACAATCAACCCTGGGTGACCAAGAGACTAAAAGCAGTGCTGGTTTATAAAGAGGTCTGTAATGCAATCCGACAGGCTAAGATGAATTATAAGACTAAAATAGAGTCTCAGTTTGGTACAGGTAACATCCGGGCAGCTAAGCAGGGACTCCAGAACATGGCCAATGTTGAAGATTGGCTTCAGGGGGCGAAATCCAAAATCTCGACCTCAGGCGTTGACAGTGCGGCCATACCTAATGCTTTTAATGCTTTCTTTGTTTGTTTTGAGACACATGACCTGCGTGGAAATTAAAGATGTCCCCAGTTCTCTTTACCCTGTCCAGAGGGTTCAGATTTGTCAAGAACAAGTTGTGGAGCTGTTTCAGCGAGTAAACATTCGCAAGCCCTCAGGAACATTAAGTTTCTGCGCGCACCAACTTGGAGACATTTTCCAACACCTTTTTCAGCGCTCTGTGGATTCACTCTCCATCCCAGCTACTTGGAAATTGTCTACCATTGTCGCAGTCCTGAAGAAAGCTTCAGCTCACCATCTCAACGACTTTAGACCAGTGGCCTTAACATCGTTGGTCATGAAAGTATTGGAGACAATCATCAAAGCATTGATTCTAAAAGCCACTATCAATTGTCTTGACCACTTGCAATTTGCATACCAGTCCAAACAAAGTGTTGATGATGTTAAACTGTATATCTTCCACACTTTACTCAAGAACCTGGAGAATCCACAAGCCCACGCACGACTGCTGTTGGCTGACTTCTCATCAGCCTTCAACACCATCCAACCACATATCCTAGCTAGAAGACTCCTCGACGAGTTTTCCTTTGATCATCGGCTAGTGTCATGGATCATCCACTTTTTGGTTGACAGGCAGCAGCGAGTACTTGTCAATGGCACTTTTTCCGACTTAATCACAACGTGCACCGGCTCACCTCAAGGCTGTGTTTTATCCCCGCTTCTGTTTATTCTGTATACCAACAGTTGTCGCAGTAACCATGAGGGTCAATATCTCATCAAATTCTCTGATGACACGGCACTGCTCTCTCTCCATAGCGGTCCAGCAGATA
This sequence comes from Marisa cornuarietis, assembly GCA_004794655.1. Lineage (NCBI taxonomy): Eukaryota > Metazoa > Mollusca > Gastropoda > Architaenioglossa > Ampullariidae > Marisa > Marisa cornuarietis. The sequence continues at coordinate 267,673 of SMMW01000207.1, forward strand.
CCCACGGTGCAGCCATGGAAGAATTTATTACCTGGTGCGATGACAATTTCTTAGACCTTAATGTGAGTAAGACAAAAGAGATGGTTTTCGATTTCCGTCGGAATTCTCCACCAAGTCCCGTAAGTGTCATCCACGACAAGGAGGTGGAAATGGTTATACTGTTTTTAAATACCTGGGCACCATCTTCGACAGGTGACTTTGCTGGGATGTCAACACCCAAGCTGTCGTGAAGAAGGCTCAACAGCGCCTCTTCCTTATCCGGAAGCTGAAGTCTATCTCTGTCTCCCACCAATTTCTTCTGCTATTTTATAGATCACACATAGATAGCGTGCTGTCCTTCTCGTTTATCTGTTTCTACAACAGTTTATCGTTGAAGGACAAGAGCAGCCTACATCGTGTGGTATCCACCTGCTCAAAACTCATTGGGACAGCCCAGAGTACTCTTCAAACTCTGTATAACAGTCAGACACTTCTGAAAGTGTCTGCAATCCTTCATGATGACAGGCATGTGCTGTCGAGAGAGTTTGTCCAGCTCCCATCGGGCCGCCGATTTTGTGTGCCTGCATGCAGGACAAACACTGAGGCTGTCCTTCACTGTTTCGGCCGTGCGACTTTTGAATGGTGCTGTGCGAATGAATGAAACATGAATGCGAAAATCTCTTTGGTGCATATGAATGTGTTTTGATGGGTTTTTTTTAATATTTGATTATCAAGCTGCCCCCTTATTGCCCTCCGGGAAAAATAAAGTATTCTCTTATCTTATTGAAACCATACTATCTGCTCCGGAAGCTCATTAGTTAAGGTTAGCCGAAACTATACTGTCTGTTCCGGGTGGGCTGGGATAGCCGAGACTGTACTGTATGCTCCGAGAGTTCATTAGTTAGGGTTAGCCGAGAATGTTCTGTCTGCTCTGAGAGCTCTTTAGTTAGGGTTAGCCGAGACTGTTCTGTCTGCTCTGGGAGCTCATTAGTTTAAGCGGAAACTATACCTGTCTGCTCTGGGTGGGTTAGGTTAGCAGAGACTATACTGTCTGTTCTGGGTGGGTTGGGATAGCCGAGACTGTACTGTGTGCTCCGGGAGTTTATTAGTTAGGGTTAGCTAAGACTGTACTCTGTGCTGGGGGGAGGGTAAGGGTTAGCCGAGACTGTTGTGTCTGCTCTGGGAGCTCATTAGTTAGGGTTAGACGAGACTGTTATGTCTGCTCTGGGAGTTCATTAGTTTAAGTAAGCTGTCTGTTAGGGGTGAGTTGGGTTAGCTGAGACTGTACTGTCTGCTCCGGGTGGGTAAGGGTTAGCCGAGTCTGTAGTGTCAGATGAGAAAGCTCACGAGTGAAAGGTCATCAGAGACTTATCGTCCAGCACGAGAGTTCATTAGTTACAGGGCAGCCGAGGTTTTCGATTGGGTCCCAACCATCGTAATGCTCCTGTATTCAGCTCTGGTATGTCTATCACATGATAACATGTAAATGTAGTTTCAACAAACCACTAATGTGAACCAATGTCTATCAATGTCTAAAATTTAACTGCACAGTTTAAAAATGCTAGAGTAAATCTATGTCAATCGCATGTACAAGTCTAAATCTAAGAAAATGCTTATTTTCAACAAAAAATTAGAGTAGCCTTCGCCACATGGCTATCACGAGTGTAATTGCTAAACAAATTTCTGCAGATACGACCTAGCACCGCGGTTCTCAACCTGGGGCGCGCGCCCCCCAAGGGGGGCGCAAGCTGCTGAAAAGGGGGCCGCAAAGGCGGTCATTTTCTCATATCTCATATAGGTATTAGTGGCTATGGGGGGCGCGCGGACGTACCTTTATTCGTCTGGGGGGGGGGGCGTCACAAGTAAAAGGTTGAGAAACGCTGAGGTCCTAGCAGACCTCTTAGTGAAGAGATACAAGTAAATATAATTACTGTTATCAATTACCATGTATATTCCTTACGGCAGTGACACAAGTAAATATAATTACTGTTATCAATTACCATGTATATTTCTTACTGTGGTGACACAAGTAAATATAATTACTGTTATCAATTACCTTGTATATTCCTTACGGCAGTGACACAAGTAAATATAATTACTGTTATCAATTACCTTGTATATTTCTTACTGTGGTGACAAGTAAATATAATTACTGTTATCAATTACCTTGTATATTCCTTACGGCAGTGACACAAGTAAATATAATTACTGTTATCAATTACCTTGTATATTTCTTACTGTGGTAACACAAGTAAATATAATTACTGTTATCAATTACCTTGTATATTCCTTACGGCAGTGACACAAGTAAATATAATTATTGTTACCAATAACTTTGTATAATTCTTACGGCAGTGACACAAGTAAATATAATTATTGTTACCAATTACCTTGTATATTTCTTACTGTGGTGACACAAGTAAATATAATTATTGTTACCAATAACCTTGTATATTTCTTACGGCAGTGACACAAGTAAATATAATTACTGTTACCAATTACCTTGTATATTTCTTACTGTGGTGACACAAGTAAATATAATTATTGTTACCAATAACCTTGTATATTTCTTACGGCAGTGACACAAGTAAATATAATTATTGTTACCCTAAGATGCACAGTTGCACTTTGTAATTAGAGCTGCTTTTCCTCTCTTCTAAAGAAGACATCAACACATATCCACCATCTTTCTTGAACTCATTGATCTGATACCTTCGTCACCATGACAACGCAGGAAAGGTCGGAATCACCTTGAACATCGACTGGCAGGAGCCGATGACAACAAGTGAAGAAGACGAGTTGGCTGCGGAGCGCGCCATCATGTTTAAGCTGGGATGGTTCGGCAACCCCATCTACGGTGACGGCGACTACCCTGAGGTTATGAAGCGCCTGGTAGCCGAGAAAAGTCAGCGACAGGGACTGACCACCTCTCGCCTGCCAGCCTTCACGGCCGAGGACAAGAGACTCAACAGAGGTTGTACACAACCTTTGTTCCTTTCTTTGCCTTGGACTCAACAGAGTTTTTGATATTAACTTTATATGATTAGTGACAACGGTGTTTTGATAATATTAATTTTATATGATCAGTGACTCAATGGTGTTTTTTATTTATTTTATTTTTCTATTCAATGAGCACAATAATCAACATATACATGACATTTACCACATACATATCATACAAAGCGACAATTTCAATCTTAAAACACATTCATTCAGTACGGAATGGGAAGCAATAGTAAGTTTGGAAGTAGCAAGAAAAGACGTAGATAAAGATCTTCATTTATTCTTATTAAAGAGAGACTGAAGAGAAAACAGAACCTATACTAGTGGTAGTCTATCTGTGAGTGTGGCTCATATAGTACATGTAGCTGTACTAATGGTAGTCTGTGAGTGGCTCATATAGTACATGTAGCTGTACTAATGGAAGTTTATATGTGAGTGCGGCTCATATAGTACATGCAGCTGTACTAATGGTAGTTTATCTGTGAGTGTGGCTCATATAGTACATGTAGCTGTACTAATGGAAGTTTATCTGTGTGTGGCTCATATAGTACATGTAGCTGTACTAATGGTAGGTTATCTGTGAGTGCGGCTCATATAGTACATGTAGCTGTACTAATGGTAGTCTGTGAGTGTGGCTCATATAGTACATGTAGCTGTACTAATGGTACTTCATCAGTGAGTGTGGCTCATATAGTACATGTAGCTGTACTAATGGTAGTCTGTGAGTGTGGCTCATATAGTACATGTAGCTGTACTAATGGTAGTTCATCAGTGAGTGTGGCTCATATAGTACATGTAGCTGTACTAATGGTAGTCTGTGAGTGTGGCTCATATAGTACATGTAGCTGTACTAATGGTAGTTCATCAGTGAGTGCGGCTCATATAGTACATGTAGCTGTACTAATGGTAGGTTATCAGTGAGTGCGGCTCATATAGTACATGTAGCTGTACTAATGGTAGGTTATCAGTGAGTGTGGCTCACATAGTACATGTAGCTGTACTAATGGTAGTTTATCAGTGAGTGTGGCTCACATAGTACATGTAGCTGTACTAATGGTAGGTTATCAGTGAGTGCGGCTCATATAGTACATGTAGCTGTACTAATGGTAGTCTGTGAGTGCGGCTCATATAGTACATGTAGCTGTACTAATGGTAGGTTATCAGTGAGTGCGGCTCATATAGTACATGTAGCTGTACTAATGGTAGGTTATCAGTGAGTGCGGCTCACATAGTACATGTAGCTGTACTAATGGTAGGTTATCAGTGAGTGCGGCTCACATAGTACATGTAGCTGTACTAATGGTAGTCTGTGAGTGTGGCTCACATAGTACATGTAGCTGTACTAATGGTAGGTTATCAGTGAGTGCGGCTCATATAGTACATGTAGCTGTACTAATGGTACTTCATCAGTGAGTGCGGCTCACATAGTACATGTAGCTGTACTAATGGTAGTTTATCAGTGAGTGTGGCTCACATAGTACATGTAGCTGTACTAATGGTAGGTTATCAGTGAGTGCGGCTCATATAGTACATGTAGCTGTACTAATGGTAGGTTATCAGTGAGTGCGGCTCATATAGTACATGTAGCTGTACTAATGGTAGGTTATAAGTGAGTGTGGCTCACATAGTACATGTAGCTGTACTAATGGTAGTTTATCAGTGAGTGTGGCTCACATAGTACATGTAGCTGTACTAATGGTAGGTTATCAGTGAGTGTGGCTCACATAGTACATGTAGCTGTACTAATGGTAGGTTATCAGTGAGTGCGGCTCATATAGTACATGTAGCTGTACTAATGGTAGGTTATCTGTGAGTGCGGCTCAGATAGTACATGTAGCTGTACTAATGGTACTTCATCAGTGAGTGCGGCTCATATAGTACATGTAGCTGTACTAATGGTAGTTTATCAGTGAGTGCGGCTCATATAGTACATGTAGCTGTACTAATGGTAGTCTGTGAGTGTGGCTCACATAGTACATGTAGCTGTACTAATGGTAGTTTATCAGTGAGTGTGGCTCACATAGTACATGTAGCTGTACTAATGGTAGGTTATCAGTGAGTGCGGCTCATATAGTACATGTAGCTGTACTAATGGTAGTCTGTGAGTGCGGCTCATATAGTACATGTAGCTGTACTAATGGTAGGTTATCAGTGAGTGCGGCTCATATAGTACATGTAGCTGTACTAATGGTACTTCATCAGTGAGTGCGGCTCACATAGTACATGTAGCTGTACTAATGGTAGTTTATCAGTGAGTGTGGCTCACATAGTACATGTAGCTGTACTAATGGTAGGTTATCAGTGAGTGCGGCTCATATAGTACATGTAGCTGTACTAATGGTAGGTTATCAGTGAGTGCGGCTCATATAGTACATGTAGCTGTACTAATGGTAGGTTATCAGTGAGTGTGGCTCACATAGTACATGTAGCTGTACTAATGGTAGTTTATCAGTGAGTGTGGCTCACATAGTACATGTAGCTGTACTAATGGTAGGTTATCAGTGAGTGTGGCTCACATAGTACATGTAGCTGTACTAATGGTAGGTTATCAGTGAGTGCGGCTCATATAGTACATGTAGCTGTACTAATGGTAGGTTATCAGTGAGTGCGGCTCATATAGTACATGTAGCTGTACTAATGGTAGGTTATCAGTGAGTGTGGCTCACATAGTACATGTAGCTGTACTAATGGTAGTTTATCAGTGAGTGTGGCTCACATAGTACATGTAGCTGTACTAATGGTAGGTTATCAGTGAGTGTGGCTCACATAGTACATGTAGCTGTACTAATGGTAGGTTATCAGTGAGTGCGGCTCATATAGTACATGTAGCTGTACTAATGGTAGGTTATCTGTGAGTGCGGCTCAGACAAGTAGGTTTTCATGGGTTAGTTTTCATTTAGCTTCTAGCTACACTGATGATGTCATTCTCAGCTAGGAGGGTAAAGGTCAATACTAATATTTTTCAGATTCCTACGACTTTCTGGGAATCAACTACTACACATCCCAGCTGATTAGCAACAACCCAAATCCCAATTCCAATGCCAGCTACGAGAATGACCAGGATATTGACACCCACGCCGACACCTGCTGGCCAGAGTAAGTAACTGTTTGACATCAAAACTCAAAATAAATTAGACTTTATATCTGAAACTACATGACCTTTACAGACGAGACTTTATATCTGAAATTACACGACATTGATACACGAGACTTCGTATCTGAAAGTAAATGACATTTATTCCTCAGTTTAGAATGATATTGACATGTAAGACTAGGATGACATTCACGAACGAGCCCTGTGTTCGATATTACAATCATCTAACACCTGAGACTAGAAGGGCGAGTTGGACTATATTATTATTTTGCTCGATGTGTGTATAGTCATATCGATGTAATACACCAGCGGGCGGCAAAGTCAGTGACAGAGCTGTATGCTACATATGTAAAACAGTTACTAAAGAAATGAAATGAGAGAGAGGAGGGGTAACGTTTTATTGTCAGTTGTTGATAGAAAAACCTGACATGCCTGGCTCTGTTCCTTTTCAAAATTGATCTCCAGTCTTGGGTATATCTGGATGAAGTCTAACCCTTGGGGTTTACGCAACACCCTGCGCTGGGTACGTGACCGTTGGCATAATCCTCCCGTCTACATCACCGAGAACGGCCGGCCAGATGTCAAGGGCCTTAATGACATCGACCGCATCTACTACCATCGCAACCACACCAACGAGCTTTTGAAAGGTCTGTCGATGTTCTTGACTGATGAAGTCTCTAGCCCTGGCACTAAAATGCCATGTACAATATAAGCTCTAGCACACACAGTTCTTACAGTGAGAAGTCACTGACCCGTCAACAAATAAGTCCTACCATTCCTACTGGGGGCAAACACTAAGTCATAAACAAAGAAAAACAGACACCTAACATACAGTAATATAACACCTAGCATACAGACACCTAACATTCACTAACATAACACCTAGTATACACACAGAGCAAACAGACACCTAACAAACAGACACCTAACATACACTATTACAGTACCTAACAAACCGACACCTAACATACAGTAATATAACACCTAGCATACAGACACCAAAAATTCACTCACATAACACCTAGTTTACACATCTAGCATACAAACATAACATACAGTAATATAACACATAAACAGACACCTAACATACAGTAATATAACACCTAGCATACAGACACCAAACATTCACTCACATAACACCTAGTATACACATCTAGCATACAGACACCTAACATACACTATTATAGCACCTAACATACAGACACCAAACATTCACTCACATAACACCTAGTATACACATCTAGCATACAAACATAACATACAGTAATATAACACATAAACAGACACCTAACATACAGTAATATAACACCTAGCATACAGACACCAAACATTCACTAACATAACACCTAGTATACACATCTAGCATACAAACATAACATACAGTAATATAACACCTAGCATACAGACACCTAACATTCACTAACATAACACCTAGTATACACACCTAGCATACAGACACCTAACATTCACTAACATAACACCTAGTATACACACCTAGCATACAGACACCTAACATTCACTAACATAACACCTAGTATACACACAGAGCAAACAGACACCTAACAAACAGACACCTAACATACACTATTACAGTACCTAACAAACAGACACCTAACATACAGTAATATAACACCTAGCATACAGACACCAAACATTCACTAACATAACACCTAGTATACACATCTAGCATACAAACATAACATACAGTAATATAACACATAAACAGACACCTAACATACAGCAATATAACACCTAGCACACAGACACCAAACATTCACTCACATAACACATAGTATACACACCTAGCATACAGACACCTAACATACACTATTATAGCACCTAACATACAGACACCAAACATTCACTCACATAACACCTAGTATACACATCTAGCATACAAACATAACATACAGTAATATAACACATAAACAGACACCTAACATACAGTATTATAACACCTAGCATACAGACACCAAACATTCACTCACATAACACCTAGTATACACATCTAGCATACAGACATAACATACAGTAATATAACACATAAACAGACACCTAACATACAGTAATATAACACCTAGCATACAGACACCAAACATTCACTCACATAACACCTAGTATACACATCTAGCATACAGACATAACATACAGTAATATAACACATAAACAGACACCTAACATACAGTAATATAACACCTAGCATACAGACACCAAACATTCACTCACATAACACCTAGTTTACACACCTAGCATACAAACATAACATACAGTAATATAACACCTAGCATACAGACACCAAACATTCACTAACATAACACCTAGTATACACATCTAGCATACAAACATAACATACAGTAATATAACACATAAACAGACACCTAACATACAGTAATATAACACCTAGCATACAGACACCAAACATTCACTAACATAACACCTAGTATACACATCTAGCATACAGACATAACATACTGTAATATAACACATAAACAGACACCTAACATACAGTAATATAATACCTAGCATACAGACACCAAACATTCACTCACATAACACCTAGTATACACATCTAGCATACAAGCATAACATACAGTAATATAACACATAAACAGACACCTAATATTCACTATTATAGCACCTAACATACACTCACATAACACCTAACATACAGACACCAAACATTCACTAACATAACACCTAGCATACACACCTAACCCTGACTAGCTTATAGACATGCTTGAAAGGAATAGCAGACGCTAGAAGACGACGGAAGATATCATTTATGTGAACCGCACAGTTTTTCTTTTGTCAGGAAACCGGCAAATAAATTAAACGTTAATATATTAGTCGAAAATGAATCATACACTTGATGTTCACCCAAACTACAGTATATACTGAACTGCTTGGCTTATTGAACCATGTCATATATCAGGATTGTCTCCCTTACACATGCCAGAACATGCTGTTGGGTGGCCTTAGTTCCGTGCATTTTCATTTCATTAAGATATTCTTCTAGAACTGCCTACAAGGCTGCTCCATATCTTCTGTAGACCACTGCCAACATTTGAAAGATTCACCATCTCCTTTATTACTATAATCATCAAGAGCAATTATAATTGTCACCCGCTGCTCATATCTGAAGAGATCCAAAGATACTAGATATCTCTGTTAGCATTATAGTCATTGACGACAGGACCACCACCACCACCACCACCACCACCACCACCACCACCACCAACAACAACAACAACAACAACAACAACAACAACTGAAAGACGAAGAGTTTTGACAATAACGATCATCAACGTGAATTACAGTGAAACAAATCCAAACACTTTCTAAGACACGCTGGCCAAACTAAACCAGTAACATTTCATATAATCCACCAGCTTTCACTGCGAGACCGACCTTCTTTCAGATGAGCAACGACTACCTTTCATTTCACTCTTCCATCAGCATAGTCAGGGTGGATACTGAATTGTTCCATTAGAATAGTCATACAATAGTCAGGGTGGATACTGAACTGTTGCTTCAGAGTAGTCATACAATAGTCAGGGTGGATACTGAACTGTTCCATTAGAATAGTCATACAATAGTCAGGGTGGATACTGAACTGTTGCTTCAGAGTAGTCATACAATAGTCAGGGTGGATACTGAACTGTTCCATTAGAATAGTCATACAATAGTCAGGGTGGATACTGAACTGTTGCTTCAGAGTAGTCATACAATAGTCAGGGTGGATACTGAATTGTTCCATTAGAATAGTCATACAATAGTCAGGGTGGATACTGAACTGTTCCATTAGAATAGCCATACAATAGTCAGGGTGGATACTGAACTGTTGCTTCAGAGTAGTCATACAATAGTCAGGGTGGATACTGAATTGTTCCATTAGAACAGTCATACAATAGTCAGGGTGGATACTGAATTGTTCCATTAGAATAGTCATACAATAGTCAGGGTGGATACTGAATTGTTCCATTAGAATAGTCATACAATAGTCAGGGTGGATACTGAACTGTTGCTTCAGAGTAGTCATACAATAGTCAGGGTGGATACTGAACTGTTCCATTAGAATAGTCATACAATAGTCAGGGTGGATACTGAACTGTTCCATTAGAATAGTCATACATTAGTCAGGGTGGATACTGAATTGTTCCATTAGAATAGTCATACAATAGTCAGGGTGGATACTGAATTGTTCCATTAGAATAGTCATACATTAGTCAGGGTGGATACTGAACTGTTCCATTAGAATAGTCATACAATAGTCAGGGTGGATATTGGACTATTGCCTCAGAATATTTATATAATAGTCAGGGTGGATATTGAGCCACAGAGGGTGAACTGGACCAGAAGTCCAAAATGTCAGAGAACAGTGGTGTGACTCACCCTTTTCTTGGAGTTGATCTCAATCGTAATCAAACTGAAAGGTCAAGGCTATATGTGGTTTACATAAGGTCAGAGTGTCAAGATACTTTAGTCCCGCAATCCGTTGTCAAGAGACAAATTTGCATGTTTTACCTGACAGTGTTTGACAGTTCAGTCAGGTCTAAGTGTTGCTTTCTTAACTAGACACACTAACATAACACCTAGTATACACACCTAGCATACAGACACCTAACATTCACTAACATAACACCTAGTATACACACCTAGCATACAGACACCTAACATTCACTAACATAACACCTAGTATACACACCTAGCATACAGACACCTAACATTCACTAACATAACACCTAGTATACACACCTAGCATACAGACACCTAACATTCACTAACATAACACCTAGTATACACACCTAGCATACAGACACCTAACATTCACTTACATAACATCTAGTATACACACCTAGCATACAGACACCTAACATTCACTAACATAACACCTAGTATACACACCTAGCATACAGACACCTAACATTCACTTACATAACATCTAGTATACACACCTAGCATACAGACACCTAACATTCACTAACATAACACCTAGTATACACACCTAGCATACAGACACCTAACATTCACTAACATAACACCTAGTATACACACCTAGCATACAGACACCTAACATTCACTAACACAACACCTAGTATACACACCTAGCATACAGACACCTAACATTCACTAACATAACACCTAGTATACACACCTAGCATACAGACACCTAACATTCACTAACATAACACCTAGTATACACACCTAGCATACAGACACCTAACATTCACTTACATAACATCTAGTATACACACCTAGCATACAGACACCTAACATTCACTAACATAACACCTAGTATACACACCTAGCATACAGACACCTAACATTCACTAACATAACACCTAGTATACACACCTAGCATACAGACACCTAACATTCACTAACATAACACCTAGTATACACACCTAGCATACAGACATAACATACAGTAATATAACACCTAACAAACAGACACCTAACATACACTATTATAGCACTTAATACGCGCACATTCGCACACGTACACAATCACAGTTACTGGAAAACACACACACACACACACACACACACACACACACACACACACACACACACACACAATTAGAGACGTGTAAAGTACTAAAATTCTTAAATGTTGTTCTATTTTCAGCATGTGAACTATTTGTTTTAAAAAAGATTTTGTCCTTAGCCATAAAGTTGGATGGATGTGATGTTCGTGGATACACCGCCTGGTCCCTGATGGACAACTTCGAGTGGGTTTCTGGGTACACTCAACGGTTTGGCTTTTACGCTGTGGATTTCAACAGCCCCAACCGTACCCGCACAGCCAGACAGTCGGCGACCTTCTACAGGGAGCTCATCCGAGAGAACGGCTTTGTCAAAAGCTGAAGATGAGCTCAGTTCATGCTTATAGTCAGCACATCCGGCAGCATCTAATTATTCTCATGTCAATAAAAGCTTCCTGAGATTGTGTGCTGCCTTCTTGGTTTCCTTTATCCACCTTATTTTCAAGGTTATGGTTATATTTATAATCTTGGCCTTGAGAACTTAAAACTCAACTCGTGGAAATAAGGAAAAAGTGTGCGAGGGTTTAATTCTCCTCTAACCTGGATCTTGTCACTCTAACCAAATTACAAGCGAAAAGGTTGTGTACAGGTATCTTCATTCTGACTCTGTCATGACACATGACACATGGTAACTCGTGACATGAACTCGCCTGCATCAAGATTTCTCGAGTCTGATGTGCGGAGTCAACAGAATAAAGGTTTCTCCACACCACCAAGTAGCACGTGCTTCCTGACCACCAGCTGAAGATTAGAGTTAGTGCTAAAGTTATGTCTTCATGATGACGACCTAACGGTTGAGTTAAAGTTAGTATTAGAGTCGGAGTTATGTCTTTACGATGATGAGCTGAAGGTTAGACTTAGTTATGTCTTTACGATGATGAGCTGAAGCTTAAAGTTACTCTTCGTGATGAACAGCTAAAGGTCAGGGTTAAAGTTAGTATTAGAGTTAGAGTGATGTCTTCATGATGAACTAAAGGTTAGAGTTAGAGTTATGTCTTCATGATGACGAGCTAAAGACTAGAGCTAGATGAATGTCTTCACGATGACTTAAAGGTTAGAGTTAGAGTTATGTCTTAACGATGAAGAGTCGAAGGTTAGAGTTAAGTCTTCACGATGTCGAAAAGAAGATTACAGTTCCAGTTATGTCTTATGATGACGAACTGAAGGTCAGAGCTAGAGTGATGTTCTCACGATGAACTAACAGAGAGTTATGACTTAACGATGATAAAATGAAGGTAATTGTTAGAGTTATGTCTTATGATGACGAACTGAAGGTTAGAGGCAGAGTTATGTCTTCACGATGAACTAACAGAGAGTTATGACTTAACGATGATAAAATGAAGGTAATTGTTAGAGTTATGTCTATATGATGACGAACTGAAGGTTAGAGGCAGAGTTATGTCTTCATGATGAACTAAAGGTTAAAGTTAGAGTTTGGTCAACGATGATGAGCTGAAGGTTAGAGTTAGAGTTATGTCTTCATGATGTTGCGCTAAATAATAGAGCTAGAGTGATGTTCTCACGATGAACTAAAAGTTAGAATTAGAGTTATGTCTAAAGGTTAGAGTTCAAGTTATATCTTGACAAGAACGTCTTCACCAGATCAGGGTTGTTAGTGTCGTGTCAGACTTGTAATCTTTGCTCTGACATACCGTCTAAAAATAACTTTCAATCCTCTGTGGTGTTCTTATGAAAGATAAAAATCTAAGTTTATGTCAAGTGCTTACGACAGATAAAAAGCTAAGTTTATGTTTAGTAGAAGCGGAGCCATGAGGTCATGTGACCTTTACGTCAACCACTGGCCAGACCACAGTACGAGGAGCATCACGTGATGAAACAATGAAAACATCCCAGAAACTGAACCACACACAGAAAGGAGGGACAGGTCAAGGTTGTGTAATCTGTACTACTGACGATGGCAATATTGCTGGAAACAACAGCAATGGAAAAACATAACATGGCGTCAGTAAAAACTTGGGTGAAATATCTTCCCTGACGTACATTTAGCAAATACATGTATGTAGACACGTGTGACTACTAAAGTATATGTGACTACTGAAGTATACATGTATGTAGACACGTGTGACTACTGAAGTATACATGCATGTACACACGTGTGACTACTGAAGTATACACGCATGTACACACGTGTGACTACTGAAGTATACATGTATGTACACACGTGTGACTACTGAAGTATACATGCATGTACACACGTGTGACTACTGAAGTATACACGCATGTACACACGTGTGACTACTGAAGTATACATGTATGTACACACGTGTGACTACTGAAGTATGAGGGAAAAATAAAGCATGTACCCTTCAAAAACACACGCGCGCGCGCACAGAGTATGGGACAGGACGCGCGCGCTCACACACACCATACGTTAAGACACTAACATATATATATATACACACACACACACACACACAAACATAAAGATACAATAATAAAGAGGATCGCGCGGTAGCGTAGTGGTTAAACACTGGCTTGTCACCACTGTAGTGCGAGGGCCTGGATTCCGGTCTCATCTCGGGAAAAATATGTGACATCTCCTCGCAGCGCTGGTCGTCGGGGGCTTTTTTTCTGGGTACTCTGGTTCCCCCCTCCCTCCTCTCGTAGTGCAAAATCATCTCTAGGTGGAAGCTATTTCGCTCAAAGCAACCAGCCAATTAAAATAGAAAAAAATTAAGTGACGCAGCTAAAAAGACATTTAAGAAATATGTGCTGGCTTATTTGTCCAAGCCGTAAGGATATTTTGGGGCTTGTCCCCAAAGATAAGCACAGGTGTCAGGCAGTGGGAAGAGGGGGGGACAAACCTTGAACAAGTTCATGGGAACTTTGACAATGAAGTCGCTTTTGTATGAAGTCATTATCTTTAGGATTTGAAACAATGATTTTTGTTTCTTGCCTAAATTGCCATTCCAGCCTTGATCCTGACCTGTATTTAGTAACTTCCAGCCTGCTTATAGAAAGGGCGACAGTACTAAATTTTATATACTTCTTAAAGGTCAAGAGGAGCGCAACATTATTTCTTTATGATCGAGTTAAGTTCGTTTTAAAATAATAATTCCCAAAGTATGAGTACATAATGATCCTTAATTTTAAAGATATAAGCCTTCAAACATCGCCATTCTCACCTGCAACTAGGAAGGCGGGAAAAAGTACTCTCCTATACTGAAGAGTTCTCTCACGTGATCGAAGTATTTGTGACAGCGAGTGTGGATGTCTTCAAGTCAAATGAAGAAACATCGCTCAGGTTGTCGTCTTCAAGAAGCGATTTTGTCTGCCCAGAAAATGAAACAGCTGAATTTGGAATACAGCCCGGTAACCGGTCGTTTCGACTAAGGTCGATTCGACTAGGGTCAGTTCGACTTAGGTCAGTTCGACTAAGGTCGTTTCGTCTAACGGTCGAATCGTCTAAAGAACACATGAAATGCTATAGGACACGGGCCGCTTGATGACAGCCTGCCTCCTCGCAACTTTCACTTCAACTTTCGCTATAAGGTGCATCGGGGAGGGGGGTTGTCTTATGTTGTACCCGCCTTACGTGTGGTTGCACCCCTGTACGGCGCTGCGCGGGTTTCCATTAATTTCTTCATTCAGCAGGGACGTTTATTTGTGTGTGTTATCTTGACATTATTTTGGGCAGTGCTCGCCCTTTCTTCTTCTCTCTTACAATTTTCTTCCATCTTTAATAAACGCTTGGTTTTTTTTTTACTGTTCCCACGTGTGCGCGTCAATTTTTAAACTTGGGGACGGTTGGATGATGAGATACGTATAGACACACTGAACAACATAAAGATAACAGACAGTGGAGGGTGAGGTACGTACAGAAACACTGAACAACATAAAGATAACAGACAGTAGAGGGTGAGATACATATAGACACACTGAACAACATAAAGATAACAGACAGTGGAGGGTGAGATACGTAGAGACACAGTGAACAACATAAAGATAACAGACAGTCGAGGGTGAGGGACGTATAGACACAGCGAACAACATAAAGATAACAGACAGTGAGATACGCATAGACACAGTGAACAACATAAAAATAACAGACAGTGGAGGGTGAGATACACATAGACACACTGAACAACATAAAGATAACAGACAGTGAGATACATATAGACACACTGAACAACATAAAGATAACAGACAGTGGAGGGTGAGATACATATAGACACACTGAACAACATAAAGATAACAGACAGTGAGATACGTATAGACACAGTGAACAACATAAAGATAACAGACAGTGGAGGGTGAGATACTTATAAACACACTGAGCAACATAAAGATAACAGACAGTGGAGGGTGAGATACGTATAGACACACTGAACAACATAAAGATAACAGACAGTGGAGGGTGAGATACGTATAGACACACTGAACAACATAAAGATAACAGACAGTGGAGGGTGAGATACGTATAGACATACTGAAAAACATTAATATAATAGACCGTGGACATGAGATACGTATAGACACACTGAACAACATAAAGATAACAGACAGTAAGGAAGAGATACGTATAGACACACTGAATCATTGGCTCATCGCGCTCTGCCGGGTGAGCCAGTAAACTGGCTCTACGGGCTCAGCGGGTTAAAACTAATTAAAGGTACACCATTCACACCATCTTTATTCATTAATTGTCTCAACTTCATCTTTTATTCTACCATCATCTGCAGTGACTTTCTTCTCATTGTTAACCATGTGCCTCTTGTTCGTGCTGTGGTTGTTGTTATCATTAATTTTTTGCTTGTTTCTATTTTTGTATCGTGCGTCCTCCTATTGTCTGTTTCGTGCCTGTTCCTATTGTTAGTCTAGTGCCTGCTCCTATTGTTAGTATCATGTCTGTTCCTATTGTTAGTATCGTGCCTGTTCCTATTGTTAGTATCGTGCCTGTTCCTATTGTTAGTATCATGTCTGTTCTTATTGTTAGCATCATGTCTGTTCCTATTGTTAGTATCGTGCCTGCTCCTATTGTTAGTATCATGTCTGTTCCTATTGTTAGTATCATGCCTGCTCCTATTGTTAGTATCATGTCTGTTCTTATTGTTAGCATCATGTCTGTTCCTATTGTTAGTATCGTGCCTGTTCCTATTGTTAGTATCATGTCTGTTCCTATTGTTAGTATCATGTCTGTTCCTATTGTTAGTATCGTGCCTGTTCCTATTGTTAGTATCATGTGTGTTCTTATTGTTAGTATCGTGCCTATTCCTATTGTTAGTATCATGTGTGTTCTTATTGTTAGTATCATGTCTGTTCTTATTGTTAGTATCATGTGTGTTCTTATTGTTAGTATCGTGCCTGTTCCTATTGTTAGTATCATGTGTGTTCTTATTGTTAGTATCGTGCCTGTTCCTATTGTTAGTATCATGTGTGTTCTTATTGTTAGTATCGTGCCTGTTCCTATTGTTAGTATCATGTGTGTTTTTATTGTTAGTATCGTGCCTATTCCTATTGTTAGTATCATGTGTGTTCTTATTGTTAGTATCATGTCTGTTCTTATTGTTAGTATCATGTGTGTTCTTATTGTTAGTATCGTGCCTGTTCCTATTGTTAGTATCATGTGTGTTTTTATTGTTAGTATCATGTGTGTTCTTATTGTTAGTATCGTGCCTGTTCCTATTGTTAGTATCATGTGTGTTCTTATTGTTAGTATCGTGCCTGTTCCTATTGTTAGTATCATGTTTGTTCTTATTGTTAGTATCATGTCTGTTCTTATTGTTAGTATTTTTCCTGTTTCGACTGTGCAAGTCATGCTCCTGTCTTATCTGCTCGTACAGATGCAGCCAGAAGGTCGTAGACAATGGAATGAACTGCTATTAATTGCTGACCTTATCATTTGTTTTGCGAAATGAATGGCGGGTCAGTAGAGTGGATGTACATTTGTTGAGCTTCTCTCCCCTCCCCCACCATGCGAGGGAAAGTTGCAGGTGTGTGGTGTCCGGCACTTGGCTCAAAGCTGTGTGGCGGCTGACAAGGTAAGACGTTGGTGGCAGTGGCAACATTGACACAAAGTGTCAGGTAACATTGATTTCAACACTCTAATGGAGTTTAGCAACAGATTATAGACATTCATTAAAATCCTTACCTTGGCACACTCAGGTCCCGTTGTTTTAACAGTTTAACTACATAAATTAATTAAGATATTTACCTTGACGCACACTATTTCACAAGACAATATTTCACTTCAAAGCTGTAATGGAGGTTAACAAGTTTAATGAAATTCGCCAAATCAAATTACACAAACAAAAGTATTTCATGGTCAAGTTTCATCGCATTCAGTACTTCAGTCAAAACGTTTACTTGACACTAATGATGATCGTCATCTGAAATATATTTAGTAGTCATTTCATTAATTAGGTTAGTTTAACAAAGTTACCTACCTCTGAGAAAGACTATGACATATGTTGTTTAAGATGTTTCTTTACGTAATCTGTATGTTGTTTACCTTAGACAATCTATTTGTTGTTTGTAATCTTACTTTAAGTATTCTGTGTGTTGTTTATAATGTTTCTTTACATAATCTGCGTGTTGTTTGCAATGTTACTTTAAGTAACCTGTATGTTGTTTATAATATTACCGCAAGTATCTGTATGTTGTTTATAATCTAACCATAATCTGAGTGTTGTTTATTATGCTACTTTATGCAATCTGTATGTTGTTTGTAATGTTTCTTTACATAATCTGTATGTTGCTTATAATCTTACCTTAGGTAATCTGTGTGTTGTTTATGTTTCTTTACATAATCTGTGTGTTGCTTGTAATGTTACTTTAAGTAACCTGTATGTTGTTTATAATTTTTCTGCAATGTGTATGTTGCTTATAATCTTACCTTAAGTAATCTGAGTATTGTTTGTTATGTTACTTTATGCAATGTGTATGTTGTTTGTAATGCTTCTTTATATAATCTGTATGTTGCTTATAATCTTACCTTAGGTAATCTCTGTGTTGTTTATAATGTTTCTTTACATAATCTGTGTATTGTTTATAATCTTACCTTAAGTAATCTGTGCGTAGTTTGTAATTATTACACCCATGACAATTTGTCATGTGTATAGGTGACCAACACTTAATCCCCTAGACATTTAATACCCAGACACTTAATCCTCAAAAATGCCCCCAAATCGCGACACAACACTCAAAACTGCTATTTTGTGAGCTTGAAATATCATAACCGTAAGAGAAATGTGTCACGTGGTAACTCTAATGAGACATTACAATCACCCCAATTAGGGTACCTCCGATCATTAGCTTACCTGTCATATTGATTAACAACATTTTTCATGTCATATTGTTGAAGAACATTGACTTTAATAGCTCACATGAACTTTAACTAATGTTATAAATGTTGAAGTTAAGTATTATTTTAATTGTCAAACTTATTTTGAAAATAATTCTTTGAATTTGAATTAAACTTTTCGTTCACTTCATAATTTTTTTAGTTGAAATTTCATTTTGAGGATTAAGTGTGTGGGGATTAAGTGTCTGGGGATCAAATGTCTAGGGGATTAAGTGTCTGGGATTCGTATTTAAAGATAAGAATTTTTGGTAAAATGATTCTTTTTCATTATTTTATTTTGTGTGTTGTCTCGGGGTCTAAAAACGAGATCGCGAGAGTACGAGAAGGGAAGTAACTCTCCCGACTCCTTTACATCCTTTCTTGTTAGTGATAGACAGGCGATCGGGTGAGGATGAAGCTCACGTCCTCAGTATTGTGAATCAGGTTTGTGGAAAATACTCATGTTGTTGGATACTTAAGACCCTGCCCTCAGAGGGCATTGTAATTGTAATTTTGTATGTTTCATAGTTGTGTAGGTGTAAGATGTTTGTAGATTTTGCATGAGGAGTTGGGATCATTTTTCCTCGTGTAGTAACTTTATAAGGAAAAGATGGTGTGAGGAGATTGATGTAGGAATTATGTTTAATGTTATTTTTTAATGTTTTATTGTGGGATCTTTTATTTGTGGTATGATGTGTTTGAGGGGAAAATGTTGATGTGGTAATATGATGTATTTTGTTAGATGGTTTAATGAGAATAGGTGATCGCACGTGGTTATCACTAGTTAGAAGGGTAGGACTTGTTAACGTATAAATTTGAAGTATATGTAGTATAGGAGAGTGTTGTGTAGAATGTTACTGTAAGGCACAGTAGCGTGGTTTGTTTTGCAGGGAGGGGGGGTAGTTAAGGCATAATAGAATATGTTTAGAAAGGTTTAAGATTTTGAATGTGTAATGTATGTTTTTCATTGTTGATTTGCGGGGCAACAGTTTTTCTTTTCTTCCTATGCACGCCCGTAACTGTTCGTTGTAATAAGAATTACTTTTGGAGAAACAGCCTTGTTTATTGATGATGAACACTCCACCCACATTTTCAAGCCTCCCATATCCAGTCCCCGTTTCATAATCTTTCCTGAAGTAATCTATTTGTTGTTTGTAATCTTACTTTAAGTATTCTGTGTGTTGTTTATAATGTTTCTTTACATAATCTGTATGTTGGCTGCGTGCCCACCTCTGAAGGGAGGTAACCATTGTCATGTGCAACATCTACATTTTTGTTTTCTGACAAAGAGAGCTAACCTGGGGTACATAGTGACATGAGAGGAGATAATGTGAACAGTGTACAGACATCAGAAATGTTTCTACCAAACAATGAGCTTCCTTTTGAGTGTTGAGACTGGCTCTGTACACAGAGCTACATGTTACAGCCCCAAACAGCAATAACCGTGTTTATACATGACTGTTTGTGACATGTTTGTACATCCATACAGTAAACATAGTGGAAACAACAGGTACACTCCATGGCTGATTGCTCTCAAGTGTGAAAGACAGTTGGGTTAATTGACATTAACAAACAGAGCAGGTACACACTGAACAAGGACATTAACAGAGCATGCACATATTGAACAAGGACATCAGGGCATGCACACACTGAACAAGGACATTAACAAACAGAGCAGGCACACACTGAACAAGGACATTAACAAACATTATCTAACCCTAACCCTGACAGTTGCACCGTGAGCCAGCAGCTGAACACCAACTCCACATTTTCTCGCCACACCAATCATCATCAAACAATATTTTCCGACATCAAGAATATAAAACATCCAAACTATCTTATTACTGACTCATTAATGCTACAACATAACTGCTTGAGAGTAAAATGTCTTTCCTTTCCTCTCTGACATTCCTGGGTTTAATGGACTTCAGTCTCCGTCAGGGGAAGCGGATGGCCGAGTGGTTAGAGCGCTGGCGTCCGAACCGTGAGCGCAATGGTTCAATTCCCGATAAGCGCAGCAAACTTCCCCCAGTCGACCCAGCTGACGGGAATGGGTACCTGACTCCATAGAGGGTTGGGGAAGATAAGTCAGCGAGGGAGAGGAGATTGGCACCACCCTCGGGTAAAAGCTGGCCCCGAGAAAAATGGGGTCTGTAACACCTCCCTCCCCTACGACCTGAACAGGTTATGGGATGACCTTTACCTTTCACCTCCGCCACAACTTTTCTTATTTCCAGTGCATTGTAAACAAAAGACAGGAGACGGAGTGTAACTACATTCTGTTATCCGACATCAAGAGAGTGTGTGCATGCCCTGATGTCCTTGTTCAATATGTGCATGCTCTGTTAATGTCCTTGTTCAGTGTGTACCTGCTCTGTTTGTCAATGTCCTTGTTCAGTGTTTACCTGCTCTGTTTGTTAATGTCCTTGTTCAGTGTGTACCTGCTCTGTTTGTTAATGTCCTTGTTCAGTGTGTGCATGCCCTG
Organism: Marisa cornuarietis; assembly: GCA_004794655.1. NCBI lineage: Eukaryota > Metazoa > Mollusca > Gastropoda > Architaenioglossa > Ampullariidae > Marisa > Marisa cornuarietis. The sequence goes on from SMMW01000207.1 coordinate 289,083, forward strand.
ATGTCCTTGTTCAATATGTGCATGCTCTGTTAATGTCCTTGTTCAGTGTGTACCTGCTCTGTTTGTTAATGTCCTTGTTCAGTGTGTGCCTGCTCTGTTTGTTAATGTCCTTGTTCAGTGTGTGCATGCCCTGATGTCCTTGTTCAATATGTGCATGCTCTGTTAATGTCCTTGTTCAGTGTGTACCTGCTCTGTTTGTTAATGTCCTTGTTCAGTGTGTGCATGCTCTGTTAATGTCCTTGTTCAGTGTGTACCTGCTCTGTTTGTTAATGTCCTTGTTCAGTGTGTGCCTGCTCTGTTTGTTAATGTCCTTGTTCAGTGTGTGCATGCCCTGATGTCCTTGTTCAATATGTGCATGCTCTGTTAATGTCCTTGTTCAGTGTGTACCTGCTCTGTTTGTTAATGTCCTTGTTCAGTGTTTACCTGCTCTGTTTGTTAATGTCCTTGTTCAGTGTGTACCTGCTCTGTTTGTTAATGTCCTTGTTCAGTGTGTGCATGCCCTGATGTCCTTGTTCAATATGTGCATGCTCTGTTAATGTCCTTGTTCAGTGTGTACCTGCTCTGTTTGTTAATGTCCTTGTTCAGTGTGTGCATGCTCTGTTAATGTCCTTGTTCAGTGTGTACCTGCTCTGTTTGTTAATGTCCTTGTTCAGTGTGTACCTGCTCTGTTTGTTAATGTCCTTGTTCAGTGTGTGCCTGCTCTGTTTGTTAATGTCCTTGTTCAGTGTGTACCTGCTCTGTTTGTTAATGTCCTTGTTCAGTGTGTACCTGCTCTGTTTGTTAATGTCCTTGTTCAGTATGTGCCTGCTCTGTTTGTTAATGTCCTTGTTCAGTGTGTACCTGCTCTGTTTGTTAATGTTCTTGCTCAGTGTTTCCCTGCTCTGTTTGTTAATGTCCTTGTTCAGTATGTGCCTGCTCTGTTTGTTAATGTTCTTGTTCACTGTGTACCTGCTCTGTTTGTTAATGTCCTTGTTCAGTGTTTACCTGGTCTGTTTGTTAATGTTCTTGTTCAATATGTGCCTGCTCTGTTCAGTGTGTGCCTGCTCTGTTTGTTAATGTCCTTGTTCAATGTGTGCCTGCTCTGTCAATGTTCTTGTTCAATATGTGCCTGCTCTGTTTGTTAATGTTCTTGCTCAGTGTGTACCTGCTCTGTTTGTTAATGTTCTTGTTCACTGTGTACCTGCTCTGTTTGTTAATGTTCTTGTTCAGTGTGTACCTGCTCTGTTTGTTAATGTTCTTGTTCAATATGTGCCTGCTCTGTTTGTTAATGTCCTTGTTCAGTGTGTGCCTGCTCTGTTTGTTAATCTCCTTGTTCAGTGTGTACCTGCTCTGTTTGTTAATGTTCTTGTTCACTGTGTACCTGCTCTGTTTGTTAATGTTCTTGTTCAGTGTGTACCTGCTCTGTTTGTTAATGTTCTTGTTCAATATGTGCCTGCTCTGTTTGTTAATGTCCTTGTTCAGTGTGTACCTGCTCTGTTTGTTAATCTCCTTGTTCAGTGTGTACCTGCTCTGTTTATTTATGTTCTTGTTCAGTGTGTACCTGCTCTGTTTGTTAATGTTCTTGTTCACTGTGTACCTGCTCTGTTACGCCTTAATATTTGCAACTCTCCACTGACTACTACTAATGCAGAAAGACAGACTACGGTTTGCCCTAACGTATGGGTTAGGGATAAGGGTTAGGGATAAGGGTTAACCCTGTCGATCTCTCTTGCTGTTATAACTACTTTCCCCCTCCCTCGTGTTTTCGTATGTCTTCAGAGAAAATGGACAACCGTCTATTCCTGATAGTGCTTTTGATCACGTGGTCATCGCTTGCCAAGGGCAGCAGTCCTGAGGACCACCAACTCATACTCGGCACCTTCCCAGAAGGCTTTGCATTTGGTACTGCTACAGCCGCCTATCAGATCGAGGGAGCATGGCAACAAGATGGTAAATGGGATCATTTTTTCCAAAAATAAAGAAGGGATGGAAGATCTCAGCGAGTCAATTAACACGTTTGTTACTGAGCTAGTCGCACACAGAACACAACAAAGATGGAAACTGCCGCATATCTGTAGGTTTCCAACGGACCCTCATACGGCGGCTTCCCTGCCTTCTCTCCATTCTCACCAAATGTAAAAAGCCTCCCTCAGCCTACACTACTTATCCCTTCCCCATCGAACGTTCTAGCAACGAGGTCGGGTTACAAAACCTCAATGTGTCCCTGACCCCGATGCCAAGGCCGGACTACCTGGGCTTGCTGGGTGTGTGAAGGTGGCTATGCATGCATATATGTGCGCATGTGTGTACGTGTGTAATGACCGTGTGTACATATTCGAGGAAAAATACGCTAGAGTGTTTGTGGGTGCAGGTAAGGGCCCCAGCATATGGGATGTCTACGTACACGCACCTGGTCACATAGTCAACGGGTACACTGCCGACGTTGCTGATGACAGCTACAACAAGTTCAGAGAAGACGTGCAGATGATGGTGAAGCTAGGGGTAAGGTTAAACCTTTCATGTAATGATCGAAATGTGTTTGCCCTTTCCTGTAGACAGTGATGGAGTAGCGCAGCAAACTTCGCTCAGATGACCCTGACCCCAGCAGGAGAGCCAATGACTCCATAGCTGGCGAAGGTTAGCCAAGCGAGGAAGAGGAGGTACGTAACCCCCCCCCCCTCAGGTAAAGCTGGGCCCGAGAAAAAGGAAGTTTCACATGCCTCACCCATCCAACGACCTCAGCAACATAGGGGATGACCTTATCTTTACACACTTGAGTCACTCTACAGTACACAATAGTTTCTACAGACTTCAGTCAGTCTACAGAACCCAACAGTTTCTACAGACTTGAGTCACTCTACACTACACAACAGTTTCTACAGACTTGAGTCACTCTACAGTACACAACAGTTTCTACAGACTTCAGTCACTCTACAGACCTGAGTCAGTCTACAGTACACAATAGTTTCTACAGACTTGAGTCAGTCTACAGACCTGAGTCACTCTACAGGCAACAATAGTTTCTACAGACTTGAGTCACTCTACAGTACACAACAGTTTCTACAGACCTGAGTCACTCTACAGTACCCAACAGTTTCTACACACTTGAGTCAGTCTACAGTACCCAACAGTTTCTACACACTTGAGTCAGTCTACAGTACCCAACAGTTTCTACAGACTTGAGTAAGTCTACAGTACACATTAGTTTCTACAGACTTGAGTCAGTCTACAGTACACAATAGTTTCTACAGACTTGAGTCAGTCTACAGTACACAATAGTTTCTACAGACTTGAGTCACTCTACAGTACACAACAGTTTCTACAGACTTGAGTCACTCTACAGTACACAACAGTTTCTACACACTTGAGTCACTCTACAGACTTGATCAGTCTACAGTGCACAATAGTTTCTACAGACTTGAGTCAGTCTACAGTACACAATAGTTTATACAGACTTGGGTAAGTCTACAGTACACATTAGTTTCTACAGACTTGAGTCAGTCTACAGTACACAATAGTTTCTACAGACTTGAGTCACTCTACAGTACACAATAGTTTCTACAGTCTTGAGTCACTCTACAGTACACAATAGTTTCTACAGACTTGAGTCACTCTACAGTACACAATAGTTTCTACAGACTTGAGTCACTCTAAAGTACACAATAGTTTCTACAGACTTGAGTCACTCTACAGTACACAATAGTTTCTGCAGACTTGAGTCACTATACAGTACCCAAAAGTTTCTACAGACTTGAGTCACTCTACAGACTTGAGTCACTCTACAGTACACAATAGTTTCTACAGACTTGAGTCACTCTACAGTACACAATAGTTTCTGCAGACTTGAGTCACTATACAGTACCCAACAGTTTCTACAGACTTGAGTCACTATACAGACTTGATCAGTCTACAGTGCACAATAGTTTCTACAGACTTGAGTCAGTCTACAGACTTGAGTCACTCTACAGAAAACAATAGTTTCTACCGACTTAAATCACTCTACAGTACACAACAGTTTTTACAGACTTGAGTCACCCAACAGACTTGATCAGTCTAGAGTGCACAATAGTTTCTACAGACTTGAGTCACTCTACAGTACACAATAGTTTCTGCAGACTTGAGTCAGTCTACAGACTTGAGTCACTCTACAGTACACAATAGTTTCTGCAGACTTGAGTCAGTCTACAGTACACAATAGTTTCTACAGACTTGAGTCAGTCTACAGACCTGAGTCACTCTACAGGCAACAATAGTTTCTACAGACTTGAGTCACTCTACAGTACACAACAGTTTCTACAGACCTGAGTCACTCTACAGTACCCAACAGTTTCTACAGTCTTGAGTCACTCTAAAGTACACAATAGTTTCTACAGACTTGAGTCACTATACAGTACCCAACAGTTTCGACAGACCTGAGTAAGCCTACAGTACACAATAGTTTCTACAGACTTGAGTCACTCTACAGACTTGATGAGTCTACAGTGCACAATAGTTTCTACAGAATTGAGTCAGTCTACAGTACACAACAGTTTCTACAGACTTGAGTAAGTCTACAGTACACGACATTTTCTACAGACTTGATCAGTCTACAGTACACAACAGTTTCTACAGACGTGAGTCACTCTACAGTACACAACAGTTTCTACAGACTTGAGTCACTCTACAGTACACAACAGTTTCTACAGACTTGATCAGTCTACAGTACACAACAGTTTCTACAGACTTGAGTCACTCTACAGTATACAACAGTTTCTACAGACTTGATCAGTCTACAGTACACAACAGTTTCTACAGACTTGAGTCACTCTACAGTACACAACCGTTTCTACAGACTTGATCAGTGTACAGTACACAACAGTTTCTACAGACTTGATCAGTCTACAGTACATAACAGTTTCTATATACAGACTTGAGTCACTCTACAGTACACAATAGTTTCTACAGACTTGAGTCACTCTACAGTACACAATAGTTTCTGCAGACTTGAGTCACTATACAGTACCCAACAGTTTCTACAGACTTGAGTCACTATACAGACTTGATCAGTCTACAGTGCACAATAGTTTCTACAGACTTGAGTCAGTCTACAGACTTGAGTCACTCTACAGAAAACAATAGTTTCTACCGACTTAAATCACTCTACAGTACACAACAGTTTTTACAGACTTGAGTCACCCAACAGACTTGATCAGTCTAGAGTGCACAATAGTTTCTACAGACTTGAGTCACTCTACAGTACACAATAGTTTCTGCAGACTTGAGTCAGTCTACAGACTTGAGTCACTCTACAGTACACAATAGTTTCTGCAGACTTGAGTCAGTCTACAGTACACAATAGTTTCTACAGACTTGAGTCACTCTACAGTACACAATAGTTTCTGCAGACTTGAGTCAGTCTACAGACCTGAGTCACTCTACAGGCAACAATAGTTTCTACAGACTTGAGTCACTCTACAGTACACAACAGTTTCTACAGACCTGAGTCACTCTACAGTACCCAACAGTTTCTACAGTCTTGAGTCACTCTAAAGTACACAATAGTTTCTACAGACTTGAGTCACTATACAGTACCCAACAGTTTCTACAGACCTGAGTAAGCCTACAGTACACAATAGTTTCTACAGACTTGAGTCACTCTACAGACTTGATGAGTCTACAGTGCACAATAGTTTCTACAGAATTGAGTCAGTCTACAGTACACAACAGTTTCTACAGACTTGAGTAAGTCTACAGTACACAACATTTTCTACAGACTTGATCAGTCTACAGTACACAACAGTTTCTACAGACGTGAGTCACTCTACAGTACACAACAGTTTCTACAGACTTGAGTCACTCTACAGTACACAACAGTTTCTACAGACTTGATCAGTCTACAGTACACAACAGTTTCTACAGACTTGAGTCACTCTACAGTATACAACAGTTTCTACAGACTTGATCAGTCTACAGTACACAACCGTTTCTACAGACTTGATCAGTGTACAGTACACAACAGTTTCTACAGACTTGATCAGTCTACAGTACATAACAGTTTCTATATACAGACTTGAGTCACTCTACAGTATGCAACAGTTTCTACAGACTTGATCAGTCTACACTACACAACAGTTTCTACAGACTTGAGTCACTCTACAGTACACAATAGTTTCTACAGACTTGAATCACTCTACAGTTCACAATTGTTTCTACAGATTTGAGTCAGTCTACAGACTTGAGTTACTCTACAGTACACAATAGTTTCTACAGACTTGAGTCATTATACAGTACACAATAGTTTTTTACAGACTTTAATCACTCTACAGTACACATTAGTTTCTGCAGACCTGAGTCAGTCTACAGACTTGAGTCACTCTACAGTACACAATAGTTTCTACAGACTTGAGTCACTCTACAGTACACAATATATATAGTTTCTACAGACTTGAGTCAGTCTACAGTACACAATATATATAGTTTCTACAGACTTGAGTCAGTCTACAGTACACAATACTTTCTACAGACTTGAGTCAGTCTACAGTACACAATATATATAGTTTCTACAGACTTGAGTCAGTCTACAGTACACAATATATATAGTTTCTACAGACTTTAGTCAGTCTACAGTACACAATACTTTCTACAGACTTGATTCAGTATACAGTACACAATATATATAGTTTCTACAGACTTGAGTCAGTCTACAGTACACAATACTTTCTACAGACTTGAGTCAGTCTACAGTACACAATATATATAGCTTCTACAGACTTGAGTCAGTCTACAGTACACAATACTTTCTACAGACTTGAGTCAGTCTACAGTACACAATATATATAGTTTCTACAGACTTGAGTCAGTCTACAGTACACAATACTTTCTACAGACTTGAGTCAGTCTACAGTACACAATACTTTTTACAGACTTGATTCAGTCTACAGTACACAATACTTTCTACAGACTTGAGTCAGTCTACAGTACACATTAGTTTCTACAGATTTGAGTGAGTCTACAGTACACATTAGTTTCTTCAGACATGAGTCAGTCAAAAGTACACAATAGGTTGTACACACTTGAGCAGTATGCGATTATTGAAGTGCTGGTACTTTTCTGTTAGCAAGTGAGGTTCTTGAGATAACAAAGACATCAAATGTCGAGACTTACTTGCATACACCACACAAACACATTCATCAGAAGTTGTTTGGGGTCCGAAAGACTCAGACAAGTGCTGACACTGATATCGATACTTGAGATGACACAATGATTATGTACACAGGTGACGCACTACCGCTTCTCTATCGCCTGGTCACGCCTGATGCCCAACGGCACGTCGAGCTCAATCAACCAGCGAGCGATAGCGCACTACAATGACGTCATTAACGAGCTACTTGCCCACAAAATCCAGCCGTTTGTGACTTTGTACCACTGGGACCTGCCGCAGGCCCTACAGGAGGAGGGCGGTTGGCTCAACCCCGCCATCGTCAACCACTTTCGGGACTACGCCGACCTCTGCTTCCGGTCTTTCGGCGACAGGGTGAGCGAGGGGGGTAGTAATCTTCTCGTATAACGTTCTGATGGGCATTTGCAGTAAACGTTAGTCGCACATGCCAGTGTTGACGAACAGGAAAAAACAAGTTTAGGGGCTTGGAAATAAGATTAATAAGGAACAGAGAAAAAGTACCTTTCTGAATGAGAAGCACGTTAAGGCGAGGTAAAGGCGGATCACAGGAAGCGAAATATTCTTTACATGTCAGTCACAGCCAGACTCACGTTCTCTCTATTTCAAGGTAAAAGGATGGATTACATTTAATGAGCCGTTCGTCTTTACGTATGTGGGATACGAGGTTGGATACTTTGCCCCCGCTGTGAGGCAGAGTAACGGCACCTACGTCAGCGCCAACAACGTCCTCAAGTCTCATGCCGCAGCTTACCGTCTGTACGATACCCAGTACAGACACACACAGCAGGGTAAGGTATCCTCTATACTTGAAATAAGTAAGGTACCCTCGGTACAATACATGTCTCAATCGTCTTACCGTCTGTACGATACCCAGTACAGACACTCACAGCAGGGTAAGGTATCCTCTATACTTGTCATAAGTAAGGTACCCTCTATACTTGTCATAAGTAAGATACCCTCGGTACAATACATGTCTCAATCGTCTTACCGTCTGTACGATACCCAGTACAGACACACACAGCAGGGTAAGGTACCCTCTATACTTGTCATAAGTAAGATACCCTCGCTACAATACATGTCTCAATCGTCTTACCGTCTGTACGATACCCAGTACAGACACACACACAGCAGGGTAGGGTATCCTCTATACTTGTCATAAGTAAGGTACCCTCGGTACAATACATGTCTCAATCGTCTTACCGTCTGTACGATACCCAGTACAGACACACACAGCAGGGTAGGGTATTCTCTGTACAATACATGAGTAAGGTATTTCAAATTCAGGAGTGCTCAGCAAATACAGTTACCCGTCATACAATTTTATTGCAGCTGATAGAACTCATGCTGAAAACACGAATTAATAAGAATATTAATCACTCTTAATCTTTATACTAGTGCAGAGCCATCAAACAGGATTAGCTACCGTTAGGAAAACAACAGTTCAGAATTACTAGATAAAAACCGTTCTTGGCCGGAAAAGCATGAAGAAACGTTTGATCAAGTTTCTAAAAGTTTACAGCAGCTGACATGTAAACATTATAGCAACAACCGTGTAAATATGACAGCAACCCACATGTAAACATTCTAGTAACCTAGTAACGTGTAAACATTATAGTAACCGACGTGTAAACATTATTGCCGAACACGTCTAAACGTGTCGCTATGTCTGTGCGGTTAAAAAGGACAATATACGATCAGGGAGTGAAGTGACACCTTCGAGCGGTAAAGTACCTGGGAGGGTACATTACATTCAAGACCTAGCTAAAGATCAGGGTTTAGGTCAAGATAAAGATCAAGTGCCCTCTTTTGCGTCTTTCCAAAAGTAGTGAGAATTATCTTATGAAGATTAGACTATAAGTTACCCAGTAATGTGTCAGTAACTCTATGTAACGCTTCAGGTCAGGTGGGCATCACCCTGGACAGCGAGTGGTATGAACCCAAAGACCAGACCAACGCATCTGATGTTACTGCGCAGGCGCGCGCCATGTCCTTCCGGCTCGGCCTTTTCGCCAGTCCCCTTTTCACGGGAGACTACCCCGATGTCATCAAGACCACGTTGCAGGCTAAAGCTCAGAGACTTGGAGTGGCCTCACCCTTACCTCCCTTCTCGGAGGAGGAGAAACGTAGTATCAAGGGTGAGCTGTCAGTATGATAGCAACTGGGCCTTATTACCAATAATGACAGAGGGTGAGCTGTCAGTATGATAGCAACTGGGCCTTATTACCAATAAAGACAGAGGGTGAGCTGTTAGTATGATAGCAACTGGGCCTTATTACCAATAAAGACAGAGGGTGAGCTGTCAGTATGATAGCAACTGGGCCTTATTACCAATAAAAATAGAGGGTGAGCTGTCAGTATGATAGCAACTGGGCCTTATTACCAATAAAGATAGAGGGTGAGCTGTCAGTATGATAGCAACTGGGCCTTATTACCAATAAAGATAGAGGGTGAGCTGTCAGTATGATAGCAACTGGGCCTTATTAACAATAAAGACAGAGGGTGAGCTGTCAGTATGATAGCAACTGGGCCTTATTACCAATAAAGACAGAGGGTGAGCTGTCAGTATGATAGCAACTGGGTCTAGATCACCAATAAAGACAGAGGGTGAGCTGTCAGTATGATAGCAACTGGGTATAGATCACCAATAAAGACAGAGGGTGAACTGTCAGTATGATAGCAACTGGGCCTAGATCACCAATAAAGACAGAGGGTGAGCTGTCAGTATGATAGCAACTGGGCCTTATTACCAATAAAGATAGAGGGTGAGCTGTCAGTATGATAGCAACTGGGTCTAGATCACCAATAAAGACAGAGGGTGAGCTGTCAGTATGATAGCAACTGGGCCTTATTACCAATAAAGATAGAGGGTGAGCTGTCAGTATGACAGCAACTGGGCCTTATTACCAATAAAGACAGATGGTGAGCTGTCAGTATGATAGCAACTGGGCCTTATTAACAATAAAGACAGAGGGTGAGCTGTCAGTATGATAGCAACTGGGCCTTATTAACAATAAAGACAGAGGGTGAGCTGTCAGTATGATAGCAACTGGGTCTAGATCACCAATAAAGACAGAGGGTGAACTGTCAGTATGATAGCAACTGGGCCTAGATCACCACTAAAGTCAGAGGGTGAGCTGTCAATATGATAGCACCTGGGCCTAGATCGGCAATAAAGACAGAGGGTGAGCTGTCAGTATGATAGCAACTGGGCCTTATTACCAATAAAGACAGAGGGTGAGCTGTCAGTATGATAGCAACTGGGCCTTATTACCAATAAAGACAGAGGGTGAGCTGTCAGTATGATAGCAACTGGGCCTTATTACCAATAAAAATAGAGGTTGAGCTGTCAGTATGATAGCACCTGGGCCTAGATCAGCAATAAAGACAGAGGGTGAGCTGTCAGTATGATAGCAACTGGGCCTTATTACCAATAAAGACAGAGGGTGAGCTGTTAGTATGATAGCAACTGGGCCTTATTACCAATAAAGACAGAGGGTGAGCTGTCAGTATGATAGCAACTGGGCCTTATTACCAATAAAAATAGAGGGTGAGCTGTCAGTATGATAGCAACTGGGCCTTATTACCAATAAAGATAGAGGGTGAGCTGTCAGTATGATAGCAACTAGGCCTTATTACCAATAAAGATAGAGGGTGAGCTGTCAGTATGATAGCAACTGGGCCTTATTAACAATAAAGACAGAGGGTGAGCTGTCAGTATGATAGCAACTGGGCCTTATTACCAATAAAGACAGAGGGTGAGCTGTCAGTATGATAGCAACTGGGCCTTATTACCAATAAAGACAGAGGGTGAGCTGTCAGTATGATAGCAACTGGGTCTAGATCACCAATAAAGACAGAGGGTGAGCTGTCAGTATGATAGCAACTGGGTATAGATCACCAATAAAGACAGAGGGTGAACTGTCAGTATGATAGCAACTGGGCCTAGATCACCAATAAAGACAGAGGGTGAGCTGTCAGTATGATAGCAACTGGGCCTTATTACCAATAAAGATAGAGGGTGAGCTGTCAGTATGATAGCAACTGGGTCTAGATCACCAATAAAGACAGAGGGTGAGCTGTCAGTATGATAGCAACTGGGCCTTATTACCAATAAAGATAGAGGGTGAGCTGTCAGTATGACAGCAACTGGGCCTTATTACCAATAAAGACAGATGGTGAGCTGTCAGTATGATAGCAACTGGGCCTTATTAACAATAAAGACAGAGGGTGAGCTGTCAGTATGATAGCAACTGGGCCTTATTAACAATAAAGACAGAGGGTGAGCTGTCAGTATGATAGCAACTGGGTCTAGATCACCAATAAAGACAGAGGGTGAACTGTCAGTATGATAGCAACTGGGCCTAGATCACCACTAAAGTCAGAGGGTGAGCTGTCAGTATGATAGCACCTGGGCCTAGATCAGCAATAAAGACAGAGGGTGAGCTGTCAGTATGATAGCAACTGGGCCTTATTACCAATAAAGACAGAGGGTGAGCTGTCAGTATGATAGCAACTGGGCCTTATTACCAATAAAGACAGAGGGTGAGCTGTCAGTATGATAGCAACTGGGCCTTATTACCAATAAAAATAGAGGTTGAGCTGTCAGTATGATAGCACCTGGGCCTAGATCAGCAATAAAGACAGAGGGTGAGCTGTCAGTATGATACCAACTGGGTCTAGATCACCAATAAAGACAGAGGGTGAGCTGTCAGTATGATAGCAACTGGGCCTTATTACCAATAAAGACAGAGGGTGAGCTGTCAGTATGATAGCAACTGGGCCTTATTACCAATAAAAATAGAGGGTGAGCTGTCAGTATGATAGCACCTGGGCCTAGATCAGCAATACAGACAGAGGGTGAGCTGTCAGTATGATACCAACTGGGCCTAGATCAGCAATAAAGACAGAGGGTGAGCTGTCAGTATGATAGCAACTGGGCCTTATTACCAATAAAGACAGAGGGTGAGCTGTCAGTATGATAGCAACTGGGCCTTATTACCAATAAAAATAGAGGGTGAGCTGTTAGTATGATAGCAACTGGGCCTACATCACCACTAAAGACAGAGGGTGAGCTGTCAGTATGATAGCACCTGGGCCTAGATCAGCAATAAAGACAAAGGTTGAGCTGTCAGTATGATACCAACTGGGCCTAGATCAGCAATAAAGACAGAGGGTGAGCTGTCAGTATGATAGCAACTGGGCCTTATTACCAATAAAGACAGATGGTGAGCTGTCAGTATGATAGCAACTGGGTCTAGATCACCAATAAAGATAGAGGGTAATCTGTCAGTATGATAGCAACTGGGCCTTATTACCAATAAAGACAGAGGGTGAGCTGTCAGTACGATAGCAACTGGGTCTAGATCAGCAATAAAGACAGATGGTGAGCTGTCAGTACGATAGTAACTGGACAAAGGTCACTTACATAGACAGCTGGTGAGCTGTCAGTACGATAGCAACTGGACATAGGTAACTGACATGGACAGAGGGTGAGCTGTCAGCACTATAGCAACTGGAACCTGATCACTTATAGAGACAGAGGGTGAGCTGTCAGCACTATAGCAACTGGAACCTGATCACTTATAGAGAGAGAGAGGGTGAGCTGTCAGTACGATAGCAGCTGGGCTTAGATAACCAATAAAACCTCGGTGAGATGTCAGTACGATAGTAACTGGGACCTGATCACTAATATAGACCGTCACACGACACGGTTTGACATGCGCATTAATTCACAAAAGCACATGAAAGAAAACAGACCTTTTGCGTGGGCTTCTTCGCCTACCGTGAAGCCAAAATATTTTATTCAAAAAGCGTGTTAATTACTTTCAACACTGAACAATGAACACCTAGTATAATTCTGACATTCAACTTTAAACATCAAAATAATGGGTCTGTACTCTGATCAACTTTTGTATCAGTTTGCATTAGCGGGCCGGACATCATCATAACATCTTTCACCATCAGCTCTCACGCAGTCAAATGCTTTTCACCGCCTGCTTACAATGTCGAAGCCGTTCATTACAACAAACAAACAAAAATAACCACGACCATCGGTGTAAGCATCAACCTCTCATTGCTCGGCTTTTCCCCCTTCACTGTAACAGACCGCTCAGTGGCTGTGATGGTTCTTTCCCTCCATCTTACCACAAAACATTGGACTTTCTTACTTTTGCTCCGGTATTCCGTAGACCAGCGGAGTCTCACCCGTAATAAAGGTTCTAAGTTTGGTTCAGGTGTTAGTCGGTGTTCTGCCGACAAAACTCCTTGTAGCGAGATGGTGGTCCTGTATCTCGTCAACGACGTACGTCAGCAGCGGTTCGTCTCCGCTGTCTCAGTCTCTCAGACGGCAGCGCGGCGTTACCCTCCCGCGTTCTTCCACGCAGCGCAGGCCAGCATGATCCCCCCAAATCCCGCCACCCCACTGCTCTCTTCTCAAACACGCTTCTACCTGGACCCGAGCTCGGTGGCTGTCCTGTGTCTTGGCAGAGGTACCGTCGGCTCTCCAGCGTGTCGGTGTTCTTCCAGCATCCGGGTACTCTCGCAGCAGAACCAACCAACCCCATGTAGGCTGTGCACGGCCGGCCTTAAATTTGCATCCCGGCCAGGCTTGACACGGGGGTGAACTTGATACGGCTTGTATGTGAGGCCCAGGAAATCGTGCGAACCTTCACCTGTATGACACTACCCCCCTCCCCTCGATCTCTGTACACTGACCGTGACATAGACCTATAGGACCCGACTGTCCCCGACCAGCTCCACCTGGACCAACTGTTGATGAGGACGTTTCCATTTATTTCCTATATCCGACTGTTTATGGCTGAAGACGATTCCATATATTAGCTATATCCGATTGTTTATGACCGAAGACGATTGACTGTATTAGCCGCATCACGATTCCTTTCTCTCCAGGCAGCCTGGACTTTCTGGGAATCAACCACTACAGCACTAAGCTTGTGACAGACAACGGTGTCTCTTACAACACATTTGGTTTCAACAATGACCAAAGCATCGATTTCTCAACTGATACTAGTTATCCCAGGTAATTCTCAACACTGTTCACATGAATGTGCTGTTTGCAAGAAACAATCTGTTGTAGCTGATGGTTAAGATTTACATGGTATTGCATCAACAAAAAATTAACATTTAAAAGTCTATTGAAAGAATTGTTTCTCCTTTAAAAGATATTGTAAAACTATTTAATTAGTTTTAATTTTAAATAAATGTAAAATAGGGTATTTGTGCGCACCTACTCTGTGTGTGTGTGTGTGTGTGTGTGTGTGTGTGTGTGTGTGTGTGTGTGTGTGTGTGTGTGTGTGTGTGTGTGTGTGTGTAGTCTAGCTTATCGCACAGATACAGGTTCTGAGAATGATTACCCACGTCTTCTGGGATTCGGTTTGCGCAAACTGCTGAACTACATACGTACTACCTACAACAACCCTGTGGTGTACATCACTGAAAACGGCTACAAAGGTTGTGGCACAATGAAGGACGAGAAGCGCATTGAATACATTCGAGAATACAGCAACAACGTCTTGAAAGGTGACAGCACATTAACCCCTCCACTAATTATCCAATCTAATTATAGCGCCTGTATTACAGCACAGATGCTCCTCACCTTTGACCACTTCTAACTCTGACAAGAAACTTTCACAAATGTTAACATGTGGTTATGGACGCCTGACACTGTGTTTGGAAGCAGTAGGTTTATTCAGATTACCGATTACTTTTCATAATCCATAATCACCTCTACACCTGTTTTCCTACCTGACGACAACTGGCAATGCCCGGTGCTATGGTTGGTATATGTTTCTCTGGAGCAGTTTTACATTTTTATGTTTATTTTTGTGAGTTCTGAGTTTTCCTAGCCTAACCGATAAATTCCCACCCCACATTAAGCCAGTCGGTACAAAGTGTTGTTTATGGTTCAAGATTAACAGAATATAAATTTATCACGAGTTTTAGAAAGTTTTAGTTTTAAGATAAGCGTTGTTGAAGACAAGACTCAGTGGGGTTAGGGTTAGGTACCATCATAAAATCTGCCCCTGAGACAAGTGTGATTTATACCACTTTACTCCCCAACGACCAACAGGTCACGGGACTATCTTGACCTGTTTTGAACTAGGTGTGAACTGCTATTATCAAAAGGTCACGGGAATATCTTAGACCCCAGGTGAGAATCGCTATGTTGACAGCGTCACGGGACTATCTTTACCTGTTTGACACCCAGATGAGAACTGATTTCTCCAACTGTTTTTACCTGCATATCGCGAGCAGAGCTGAGATGGTGACTCACAATCTGAGAAACTATCTGCTGCACAATTAAACAATTAAACATAAGATACAATTACAGTGGGCCTGTAAAAAGGCTACTGTACGAGCTATCGGTTTATAAAGAAGACAAACAATTTCAAACGCCAAGTTGCGTAGGCGGGCATTTGTATATAAACCTATGACATAGTCCGCTTGTTTTGCCTGTAAGCCATACGAGACGGATGTGACGTCAGAGGCTATTTCGTGTGGAGCCTCCTGGACAACTTCGAGTGGAATCAAGGCTACTCAGTCAAGTTTGGTTTATACTACGTGGACTTCAATAGAGACGACAGGCCTCGCTACCCCAGGTCTAGCGCCGACTTCTACTCGCTGTTGATTAGGGAGAGAGGCTTCACCCCCGCCATCCTTGACTTCCGGGCATGTGAGTTGACTTCGAACTTAAGACATTCTTATCGCCCTTTTGGCTATCGTACACCATTCCCTGAATGTCAACAAAAAGGTTTTATGTTCTTTTTATAGATGTTTTATTGAGTCTGTGTTGACATTTGGATTTTTATGTTGGTATGGAGGATTGAGGGTTAGAAATAGGAATGTGTTAGATGGAGTGGTGAGGGCGAGTGGGAGAGTGATTGGGGAGAAACAGGAGTGTGTGAGTAAGTTGTATGAAAGACGAGTAGTACGGAAGGCAAGAGTGATTGTGAAAGATAGTACACATGTGTTAGCGCAGTACTAAGATAGTACACATGTGTTAGCGCAGTACTAAGATAGTACACACGTGTTAGCACAGTACTAAGATAGTACACATGTGTTAGCACAGTACTATAACCTTCTTCCCTCCAAGAGACGTTATTATGTCCCAAGAGTGTCCACTGCCCGCTCAAAGAATACTTTTATAAATAAGTCTGTTGCCCTTCTTAACAAGTGATATAGGGGCCTGTGAGTGTGTGGGCGTGTGCGTGATTTTTTTTGCAGATTGTTTTAGGTGATGTGTGAATTTTAGGGTGTGTGTGAATTGATTGTTTATTGTTGTGAGCGTGGTCTAGTTTTTAGTATAAGCCAGTTGTGTCACTACGTCTTGTAATTTCTCCCTGTTGAGATAATAAAGTTGAATTGAATTCCAAGTGCTAGGTAGTCTGGGTCAGGGTTATGTAGTTAGGGTTATATAGTCAGAGTTAGGGTTTAGCAGCTAAAGTTACGGTTATGTTATCAGGGTTAGGGTTAAACTCTTAAAGTAAGGGTTTTGAAGTCAGGGTTAGGGTTAAGCTGTTAAAGTAAGGATTATGAAGTCAGGGTAATGGTAATGTGGTCAGAGTTAAAGGTTATGCAGCCAGTTATGGTTATGAATATTCCTTAACCCCTAAAAAGTTATCGGTTTCGCTACTTTCATCTTTTATTTTTGAATGTTACTAATTGTATACTTCGTCTGAATAGTATTAATGTTACTCATTGTATTCTTGGTCTAGTATAATACAGTATTAATGTTACTCATTGTGCTCTTGGTCTAGTATAATACAGTATTAATGTTACTCATTGTATTCTTGGTCTAGTATAATACAGTATTAATGTTACTCATTGTACTCTTGGTCTAGTATAATACAGTATTAATGTTACTCATTGTATTCTTGGTCTAGTATAATACAGTATTAATGTTACTCATTGTATTCTTGGTCTAGTATAATACAGTATTAATGTTACTCATTGTGCTCTTGGTCTAGTATAATACAGTATTAATGTTACTCATTGTATTCTTGGTCTAGTATAATACAGTATTAATGTTACTCATTGTATTCTTGGTCTAGTATAATACAGTATTAATGTTACTCATTGTACTCTTGGTCTAGTATAATACAGTATTAATGTTACTCATTGTATTCTTGGTCTAGTATAATACAGTATTAATGTTACTCATTGTACTCTTGGTCTAGTATAATACAGTATTAATGTTACTCATTGTACTCTTGGTCTAGTATAATACTGTATTAATGTTACTCATTGTGCTCTTGGTCTAGTATAATACAGTATTAATGTTACTCATTGTATTCTTGGTCTAGTATAATACAGTATTAATGTTACTCATTGTATTCTTGGTCTAGTATAATACAGTATTAATGTTACTCATTGTACTCTTGGTCTAGTATAATACAGTATTAATGTTACTCATTGTACTCTTGGTCTAGTATAATACAGTATTAATGTTACTCATTGTACTCTTGGTCTAGTATAATACAGTATTAATGTTACTCATTGTACTCTTGGTCTAGTATAATACAGTATTAATGTTACTCATTGTATTCTTGGTCTAGTATAATACAGTATTAATGTTACTCATTGTACTCTTGGTCTAGTATAATACAGTATTAATGTTACTCATTGTACTCTTGGTCTAGTATAATACAGTATTAATGTTACTCATTGTACTCTTGGTCTAGTATAATACAGTATTAATGTTATTAATTGTATACTTAGTCTGTAAAATATTAGTGTTCTAATATTAGTTTAGTTTATGTATTATTAGTGTTATTAATTGTACACCTAATGCAAATGGTGTTAAACAGTAGTGTATTTATAGACACTAATAGTTGTAACCAGTTGATCACTGTCACACAGCACAGTAGTGTATACATAGACCCCAGTAGTTGTAACTAGGTGATCACTGTCACACAGCACAGTAGTGTATGTATCGACACTAATAGTTGTAACCAGGGGATCACTGTCACACAGCACAGTAGTGTATGTATCGACACTAATAGTTGTAACCAGGTGATCACTGTCACACAGCACAGTAGTGTATACATAGACCCCAGTAGTTGTAACCAGGTGATCACTGTCACACAGCACAGTAGTGTATGTATCGACACTAATAGTTGTAACCAGGTGATCACTGTCACACAGAACAGTAGTGTATGTATAGACCCCAGTAGTTGTAACCAGGTGATCACTGTCACACAGCACAGTAGTGTATGTATCGACACTAATAGTTGTAACCAGGTGATCACTGTCACACAGCACAGTAGTGTATGTATAGACACTAATAGTTGTAACCAGGTGATCACTGTCACACAGCACAGTAGTGTATGTATAGACACTAATAGTTGTAACCAGGTGATCACTGTCACACAGCACAGTAGTGCATGTATAGACACTAATAGTTGTAACCAGGTGATCACTGTCACACAGCACAGTAGTGTCTGTATAGACACTAATAGTTGTAACCAGGTGATCACTGTCACACAGCACAGTAGTGTCTGTATAGACACTAATAGTTGTAACCAGGTTATCACTGTCACACAGCACAGTAGTGCATGTATAGACACTAATAGTTGTAACCAGGTGATCACTGTCACACAGCACAGTAGTGTGGGTATAGACCCCAGTAGATGTAACCAGGTGATCACTGTCACACAGCACGGCAGTGTCTAGCTGATAACTATATTACAAGTCATTAACCCTACACATGGCGTCTTATGTTCTTCAGACCCTGCTGACAGGGACACGTTTCTCTACGACCATTTCCCGCAAAACTTCTCGTGGGGCGTGGCCACGTCGGCCTACCAGGTGGAGGGCGCGTGGAACGAAGACGGTATGGCGGCTGTTGGTTAAAGTGTCAGCTATCAACGCCATATCTTGAGAATATCCCGTTATAGTGTCAGCTATCAACATCACGTCATGTTATAGTGTCAGCTATCAATATCACTTCATGTTATAGTGTCAGCTATCATTATCACGTCATGTTATAGTGTCAGCTATCAATATCACTTCATGTTATAGTGTCAGCTATCATTATCACGTCATGTTATAGTGTCAGCTATCAACATCACGTCATGTTATAGTGTCAGCTATCAACATCACGTCATGTTATAGTGTCAGCTATCAACATCAATTCATGTTATAGTGTCAGCTATCAACATCACGTCATGTTATAGTGTCAGCTATCAACATCACGTCATGTTATAGTGTCAGCTATCAACATCACGTCATGTTATAGTGTCAGCTATCAACATCACGTCATGTTATAGTGTCAGCTATCAACATCACGTCATCTTAAAGTGTCAGCCAACAAGATCACACTATATAAAGTGTCAGCTAACAAGATCACACTATATAAAGTGTCAGCTAACAAGATCACAATATATAAAGTGTCAGCTAACAAGATCACTCTATATAAAGTGTCAGCTAACAAGATCACACTATCTTAAAGTTTATGATATCAACATCACACTATATAAAGTGTCAGCTAACTAGATCACACTATCTTAAAGTTTATGATATCAACATCACACCATGTAAAGTGTCAACTATCAACATCACACTATATAAAGTGTCAGCTAACAAGATCACTCTATATAAAGTGTCAACTAACAAGATCACACTATCTTAAAGTTTATGCCATCAACATCACACTATATAAAGTGTCAACTATCAAGATCACACTATATAAAGTGTCAGCTAACAAGATCACTCTATATAAAGTGTCAACTAACAAGATCACACTATCTTAAAGTTTATGCCATCAACATCACACTATATAAAGTGTCAACTATCAAGATCACACTATATAAAGTGTCAGCTAACAAGATCACACTATCTTAAAGTTTATGATATCAACATCACACCATGTAAAGTGTCAACTATCAACATCACTCTATATAAAGTGTCAGCTAACAAGATCACACTATATAAAGTGTCAACTAACAAGATCACACTATCTTAAAGTTTATGCCATCAACATCACACTATATAAAGTGTCAACTATCAAGATCACACTATATAAAGTGTCAGCTAATAAGATCACACTATCTTAAAGTTTATGATATCAACATCACACCATGTAAAGTTTCAGCTAACAAGATCACACTATATAAAGTGTCAACTATCAAGATCACACTATATAAAGTGTCAACTAACAAGATCACACTGTCTTAAAGTTTATGCTATCAACATCACAGAAGGTATAAATTGTCAAGGACACTGGTTTACTCTCATTCCTAGAAACAAAGAAACAGGATGAGAAGTAGACCATTACTTGTACCTACTACAAAGAAACAAAACATACAAACAAATGCTACCCTACACCTCTAGCTAACAGGACAAGATGACAAATGTTTTACACCTATTGACAAAAGGACAAAATGTCACAAAGCCGCTGTATCTGTGACTCATACAGGCAAAGGCCCCAGCATCTGGGACACCTTTGTTCATCATGGCAACCACATCGCCAACAAGGACACGGGCGACGTGGCCTGCGACAGCTACCACCACATCGCTGACGACGTCAAGATTCTGAAAGAGCTGGGGGTGAGCATGAAGCGCAGCTGTCGCCATAGCAACTTTCTCAATTTTTTTCACATTTTAAAATGAAATGTCATTACCAGTCGGTGTAAGCTGTCTCATTGATCATTTAGAACTGTTCCTACCGTCATGTCCCATCACCTTCATATTTCTTGCTTTATAAGCTATTGTTATTACCAGAACCCTGTTCACGATTCATTCACTTCACTTCCGTTGCCGTGTCGTCATAAAGGTGCAGCACTACCGGTTCTCCATCGCCTGGAGCCGCATCCTGCCAGACGGCACGCCCGAGTCACTCAACGCCTTAGGAGTTAAATACTACAACGACCTCATCGACGCTCTGGTCGCCAACAACATCCAGCCCATGGTCACACTTTATCACTGGGACTTGCCGCAAGCCCTGCAGGACCGCGGTGGCTGGAGGGATGATGCCATCATCGACCACTTCAACAACTACGCTCGTGTCTGCTTTGAACAGTTTGGAGACAGGGTGAGTTCAGAACACTGGTCTTAACTTCGAGCCTCGGTTTAAATGGGAAAGGTACACCACGTACCCACATTTATCAGTAGCAAGAGGGGCAGATTAAGACTAAAACTTAGTCATTCGCAGCTTTTCAAGAAAGTACTGATGTCAGCATTTACTAATTTGCGCTAATCGAACACTCCTCCAGAAGCAACTGTTACACACAAATAGCAATGAAAATAAAATATTGTCATAAACATTACATGCATTCATACGAAGATGAGAACAAGATATTGTAATAAACATTTCATACAGGGATATGCATGACAAAACACAAAACCTTTCTCGCCAAAAAAACCCACGAAGCCCAAAGCTAAACAAATTATGTCAGCACTCTGCCCAAAACTAAACAAACCCAGTAAACAGATTGAATCATCATTATGCCCGAAGCTAAGCAAGCTTAGTCAAAACGATGCCCAAAGCTGAACAAATTCAGTCATCACACCGCCCAAAAGTAAACAAACCCAGTCATCACGATGACTAAAGGTAAACACACTGAATCATCATTATGCCCGAAACAAAACAAATTCAGTCATCACACCGCCCAAAACTAAATAAACCCAGTCATCACGATGACTAAAGGTAAACACACTGAATCATCATTATGCCCGAAACTAAAGAAGTTTAGTCAAAACGATGCCCAAAGCTGAACAAATTCAGTCTGAGGAAGAGAAGGAATCAAAATATCGACCAAAGAACAGCAAGTAAACAGGGAGAGACTGACAAGAAGAATAACATCAGCAATGAAAACAAAAAGAAGAACACGAAAATGAGAAAAAGATTGAAGAAATCACGTTAAAGATGACACGTTTCCTGTCAGGTGAAACTGTGAATGACGTTAACAATGACATGTTTATTGTCAGGTGAAACTGTGACGTAAACAATGACATGTTTATTGTCAGGTGAAACTGTGAATGACGTTAACAATGACATGTTTATTGTCAGGTGAAACTGTGAATGACGTTAACAATGACATGTTTATTGTCAGGTGAAACTGTGACGTTAACAATGACATGTTTATTGTCAGGTGAAACTGTGACGTTAACAACGACATGTTTATTGTCAGGTGAAACTGTGAATGGCGTTAACAATGACACGTTTATTGTCAGGTGAAATTTGATGACGTTAACAATGACACGTTTCCTGTCAGGTGAAACTGTGAATGACGTTAACAATGACATGTTTATTGTCAGGTGAAACTGTGAATGACGTTAACAATGACATGTTTATTGTCAGGTGAAACTGTGAATGACGTTAACAATGACATGTTTATTGTCAGGTGAAACTGGGAATGACGTTAACAATGACATGTTTATTGTCAGGTGAAACTGTGAATGACATTAACAATGACATGTTTATTGTCAGGTGAAACTGTGAATGGCGTTAACAATGACACGTTTATTGTCAGGTGAAACTGTGACGTTAACAACGACATGTTTATTGTCAGGTGAAACTGTGAATGACGTTAACAATGACACGTTTATTGTCAGGTGAAATTTGATGACGTTAACAATGACACGTTTATTGTCAGGTGAAACTGTGAATGACGTTAACAATGACATGTTTATTGTCAGGTGAAACTGTAAATGGCGTTAACAATGACACGTTTATTGTCAGGTGAAAATTGATGACGTTAACAATGACACGTTTCCTGTCAGGTGAAACTGAGGATGACGTTAACAATGACACGTTTCCTGTCAGGTGAAACTGAGATGACGTTAACAATGACACATTTCCTGTCAGGTGAAACTGAGGATGATGTTAACAATGACACATTTCCTGTCAGGTGAAACTGAGATGATGTTAACAATGACATGTTTATTGTCAGGTGAAACTGGATGACGTTAACAATGACACATTTCCTGTCAGGTGAAACTGAGATGATGTTAACAATGACACATTTCCTGTCAGGTGAAACTGAGATGATGTTAACAATGACATGTTTATTGTCAGGTGAAACTGGATGACGTTAACAATGACACATTTCCTGTCAGGTGAAACTGAGGATGATGTTAACAATGACACATTTCCTGTCAGGTGAAACTGAGATGATGTTAACAATGACATGTTTATTGTCAGGTGAAACTGGATGACGTTAACAATGACACATTTCCTGTCAGGTGAAACTGAGGATGACGTTAACAATGACACATTTCCTGTCAGGTGAAACTGAGGATGACGTTAACAATGACACGTTTCCTGTCAGGTGAAACTGAGGATGATGTTAACAATGACACATTTCCTGTCAGGTGAAACCTTAGGATGATGTTAACAATGACATGTTTATTCTCAGGTGAAACTGTGGATCACGTTCAACGAAGCTTTTGTCGTGTCGTGGCTCGGCCATGGTAACGGCGCCTTTGCCCCCGGCATCCATGACCCCGCGGTGGGCGTGTACAAAGTGACCCACAACATCATCCGCTCCCACACCAAAGCCTTCCACACCTACGACACGCACTTCCGCCATGTCTACAATGGTGCGTACACTTGCTGACCGCAAGAAGGATAGATCTCCATTACTGTGATTTCATTAACTTCTTCAGGACTCACTACTAATTTCTTCTAGTCTCAACTGTGGTTGTGCGTTGTTGCAGTTGTGGATGTGCACTCTGTTCAAACAAACGGACTAAATGTAACTAAACATTTTTAAGCGGAATTTGTTACAAATTTGTTAACATCAATAAAATAACAGTAACAACTAAAATACAAATACAAAGAGTATTGTTCAAATACTTACACAATCCTAGTCAGCGTAAAGAACACAAAGTATTGCTTGAGATGTGACCGTGTCCTAGTCAATCTAAACAACAAGTGTTGGGTTGAGATGCCACCTTGTCCTAGTCAATCTAAACAACAAGTGTTGGGTTAAGATGTCACCGTGTCCTAGTCAATCTAAACAACAACAAGTGTTGTAAGATGTCACCGTGTCCAAGTCAATCTAAACAACAAGTCTTGGGTTAAGATGTCACCTTGTCCTAGTCAATCTAAACAACAACAAGTGTTGGGTTAAGATGTCACCGTGTCCAAGTCAATCTAAACAACAAGTGTTGGGTTAAGATGTCATCGTGTCCTATTCAATCTAAACAACAAGTATTGGGTTAAGATGTCACCGTGTCTTAGTCAATCTAAACAACAAGTGTTGTTGTAAGATGTCATCGTGTCCTAGTCAATCTAAACAACAACAAGTTTTGGGTTAAGATGTCACCGTGTCCAAGTCAATCTAAACAACAAGTGTTGTTGTAAGATGTCACCGTGTCCTATTTAATCTAAAGAATAAAAAGTATTGTTATACAATGTAATCATGTCCTACTCAGTGTAAATAATAAAGATTATAGTTGTAAGATGTAACCGTGTTTTATTCATCGTAAATAGTAAAGAGCATTGTTGTAAGATGTAACTGTGTTCTAGTCAGGGTAAACAGTCAAGAGTATTGTCATGAGATGTAACCTTGTTCTATTTACTCTAAATTATAGAGAATCGCTGGAAGATGTAACTGTGATCTAGTCAGCGTAAACAATAAATAGTATTGTAAAATGTAACCATGTCCTACTCAGAAAAAAGATAAAGAGTATTGCTGTAAGATGTAACCGTGTTCTAGTCAGTGTAAATAGTCAAGAGTATTGCTGTAAGATGTAACCGTGTTCTAGTCAGCGTAAACAATAAAGAATACTGTTCTAAAATGTAACCATGTCCTACTCAGCAAAAATAATAAAGAGCATTGTTGTAAGATGTAAGCGTGTTCTAGTCAGCGTAAACAAAAAAGAGTACTGTTCTAAGATGTAGCCATGTTTTACTCAGGAGAAAGGAAAAAGAGTATTGCTGTAAGATGTAACCGTGTTCTATTCAGCGTAAACAGTCAAGAGTATTGCTGTAAGATGTAACCGTGTTCTAGTCAGGGTAAACAATAAAGAGTATTGCTGTAAGATGTAACCCTGTTCTAAAATGTAACCATGTCCTACTCAGCAAAAAGAATGAAGAGCGTTATTGTAAGATGTAACCGTGTTTTAGTCATCGTAAACAATAAAGAGCCATGTTTTACTCAGCAAAAAGAATAAAGAGTATTGTTGTAAGATGTAACTGTGTTCTAGTCAGCGTAAACAATAAAGAGTATTGTCATGAGATGTAACCGTATTCTATTTACTCTAAATTATAGAGTATTGCTGTAAGATGTAACCATGTCCTAGTCAATCTAAATAAGAATTATTTAAAGATTTTTAATGTTGGAAGTACACATATCCTAGTCTTTCTGAAAATATTGCTTAACTCATTTGTTACCATGACAACGCAGGTAAAGTCGGTATAACTCTGGACATCGAGTGGAAGGAGCCGATGACGACAAGTGAAGAGGACGAGCTGGCTGCAGAGCGCGCCATCATGTTCAAGCTGGGCTGGTTTGGCAACCCCATCTACGGCGACGGCGACTACCCAGAGGTCATGAAGCGCCTGGTGGCCGAGAAAAGTCAGCGACAGGGACTGACCACCTCTCGCCTGCCAGCCTTCACGGCCGAGGAGAAGAGACTCAACAGAGGTTCAAGACGTTTTGTCCGTTCTGTTTTCAACCCAGTGGTATAGTTATATCTTATAGTGTACATCTTATATTGTCTTAAAGTCAGGATAAAATTTATCATACTTAATGTCTAGTAGAGTATAATTTAAAATACTTAATATTTTATAGTTAGGGTATAATTTAAAAATTTTAATATCTTATAGTCAAGATACAATTTATAATACTTACTATCTTATTGTCAGGGAATAATTTACAATGCTAATTATTTTATAGGCAGAGTAAATTTATAATACTACTGTATTGTTAGGATCTATATTTATAATACTAACATTATATAGTCAGAGAATAATTTATAGTACTTAATATCTTATAGTCAAGATATAATTTATAATACTTAATATCTTAAAGATGAGGAGAATAAATTGAAATGAAATTTTGATTTCATTCATTAAAGACAAGGTATAATTTATAATATTTAATATCTAATAGTCAGGGTATAATTTATAACACTCATTATCTTATTTTCAGGGTATAATTTATAACACTCATCTTATTTTCAGGGTAAAATTTCTATTTTATAGTCACGGTATAATTTATAATACAGTTCAGATATAATTTATTATACATAATATCTTATAGCCAGGGTACAATTTATAATAATACCTTATAGTCAGGAAATAATTTATAATAATATCGTCTAGTCAGGGTATAATTTATAATACTCAATAGCTTATAGTTAGGGTATAATTTATAATACTTAATATCTTAGAGTCGGGGTACAATTTATAATATTACCTCATAGTCAGGGTATAATTTATAATAGTAATTATCTTATAGTCAGGGTAAAATTTATAATATCTTATAGGCAGGGTGCAATTTATAGTACTAAATATCTTATAGCCAGGGTACAATTTATAATGATACCTTATAGTAAAGGTATAATTTATAATACTCAATATCTTATACTTAACTGTGAAGTCAAAAACAGGTTTGAGGCACTGGAGGGACTCTTCGAAGAAACAGTGGCCAACCACTGGACAGGATTACAGGAGACCTGGAAGGCTGCCTACACACATGTTCTGGGAAAGAAACAGAAACAATACAAGGAATGGCTGACCTTAGGGACCTGGAAAAAGATAGAGGAAAGGAAAGAACTGAACCAGAAGACCAACCAGTGTCAAGACCAGCAGAGAAAATAAGAGCTCAGAGCAAAGTACTGGGAGATGAACCGAGAAGTGAAGAAGAGTGCAAGAGGCGACAAGAGACAGTTAGCACACAGGATGACAGAAGAGGCAGAACAAGCAGCTGGGCAAAATAACATGAAAAGACTATACGAAATTACAAGAACTCTGTCAGGAAGGAAAAACATCAGTGCATGCAGGCCAGTAAAAAATAAAAATGTCAACGTCATTACTGGGGATGCAGAATAAAGATCTCGCTGGGCAGAACATTTTAAAGAAATACTGAACCGGCCACCACCAGCAACAATTTCGGACATCGCCCTAGCCACCGAGCAACTCCAGGTGAACACCAACCCACCAACCGAGGCAGAAATCATCAAAGCCATCAAGTCTCTGAAAACTGGTAAGGCAGTAGGCCCAGATGGCATTCCTGAAGAGGCACTCTAGGCAGACACAACAGCCGCAGCAGAGATGCTACACCCCCTGCTGCAGAAAATTTGGAAGCAGGAGCAAGTTCCAGCAGACTAGAAACTTGGCTATCTGGTAAAGCTACCCAAGAAAGGTGACCTGACCCAGTGCAGTAACTGGCGTGGGATTACGCTACTGTCCATTCCCAGCAAGGTGCTGACCAGACTGAAGAATGCCCTAGACAAGAGACTGCGGCAAGAACAGGCAGGCTTTCGGCAGGGTAGATCACGCACAGACCATATCGCTACACTGTGAATAATTATTGAACAGTCCATCGAATGGCAGCCCCCACTCTTCATGACATTTGTGGATTTTGAGAAGGCATTTGACTCCGTAGACAGAGAGACCATCTGGAAGTTGATGCATAAATAAAGACAGGTCAGCATTCCACATCCTGCGACCCATCTGGAATTCCAAGGCATTATCTCAGCACACCAAGATCCGCATCTTTCATACGAACGTAAAATCTGTCCTTCTATATGAGTCTGAGACTTGGCGTGTGACAAACACCATCACCAACAAGATTCAAACATTCATCGACAGATGTCTGCGCCACATTTTCAACATCAGATGGCCTGAGAAGATCTCCAACCAAAAACCTGCCAGCCAAGACATCAAGAAGCGAAAGTGGGGCTGGATCGGTCACACCCTGCGAAAGCCGGCCGAAAATACAAGCTCTGGACTGGAACCCACAGGGGAGTCGCAGGGTTGGGAGACCTAGACAGACGTAGAGAAGATCGGTCCACGGCGAGGCGGAGGCAGGTGGAATGACATGGGCCCAACTGGGGAGGGAGGCCCAGAACCGGGTTCAATGGCGTGGTGTAGTTGCGGCCCTATGCGCCATTGGGGGCGAAAAGGAATAATAATAAGAAGAAGAATATCTTATAGTTAAGATATAATTTATAATACTTAATATCTTAAAGGCAGGGTATCATTTATGATAATATGTTATAGTCAGGATATAATTTATAATGCTAATTATTTAATAGTTAGCGTACAATTTATAATCATATCTTATAGTCAGATTATAGTTTATACTAC